>VWZO01009778.1:462895-508801 GCA_013396975.1 Bucco capensis
CCGAGGGGACCTTCTTGTGCAAAGCTCCGACAGAGAGAGGAACAGGTTGGTTGGACGGGCGTTGTAAATGGGTCTTGTAAATGACTTTTGGGTCACTGTAGTTCTTCGGAGAGTTATTCATACATGGAAACAAAATGAAGTCATTTAACTTCAAAAGAAAGTTGCGAGGTTTCCCAGTGCCACGACCTGAAACACAATAGCCCCACCGGCACGATAAGCATCAGCTGTCAGAGGACAATGCAGTGCCGCTTTACATGCAGGAGGCTACTAGGGCAAAAAAAAAAAAATCTGCTTTAGGGGAAACCAGTGCGTCTTCCACTATCCTAAGCGAAGAGTGGGCGAGCAACTGTTATCTTCATTTGCATGGGAGCGTTATCTCCCATTTCCGTCTACTGTACTTATATAGCAAAGCAGAGGAACAAAGTCTGAAAGTTGCTAAGTAGGCTCGGGTAAATGTGCCGAGGGGGTTTAAACATGTCTGTTGCAATGATACCGAAGAGATCTCTTCTTTGTTAAATAACAAGAGAGAAATACGTCAGGGAAGAAGATTTTTTAGAGTGTCGTCCTCTCTTCCCCCTCCCCCCGCCTAGCCAAAACAAAGTTATGTTGCCAAGCACACCAAAAGAAGCTCAAATTTAACGTGGCATGTATGTACAGCTCTTTCGATAGTCTTCAGCTGTGCTTTTTGGGAACTTCTTGGATGTTTTCTGTAGCATAACCAGAGCGACACCTTATTTCTGAGCCCTGAGCTGTAACGCGGGGTGCTGCTTTGCCAGGTCCTGCATTAAAAAAAAAATAAAATAAAGAAAAAAATAAAGCAGCAATTTGCCGCCTTGTGTGGTGCCTGCTTGTCCCGTGACCTCTCCCAGCTGAGCTCCAGTAACGCAAAGAAGCCTAAATAGCAACTGCTTGCAGACTTCACGCACAGACAGAGTCTTTCATACTGAAGCAGTAGCTTCTGCTTTCCCTTCACCCCTTCCATGACCAGTTGGATGCTATATAGGATATCGCTGCTTAGAGAAACTTAATAGAAATTGTACAAATTGCAGCGCCCACTAGTGCCAGTGCCGGGGTGGGCTGGGGGGGAGTCCGGCTCCACTCCTCTCTCCTCCGCCCCTCGCCGCCCCCCTCCGCTCCCCGCCGGCCGGCCTTGGAGAGAAACGTCTTTCGGAGGGGGAGGCAACATGGGCAGAATTGGCATAAAGCACAAAGGAATGAGATACGGACACAAACAGGCTTAAACTCATTAAGTTTCTTCATTTTCTAAGTGGCAGCTTAGAAGAAGTAGAAATGGAGAAGTTGTCTTCCCTGCTTCTTCTCATCTCCCTAACCCTCTTAGCTTGAATGGGACAAGTGTCCCGTAGGCAGCATCTTCTTCACACTGTTGTGAAAGGAAGTGGGAGGGCTGCCCGGCTGTAAAGACTTGATGGGAAACAAGACCATTGAGAGAGATACCTTTCTGAGTTCTGGATACCCAGCTGACATGCAATGATACAGAAGCTCAGTGAGGTGTTTTCACTAGGCCTCTCTCTTTTCTCAAATGTTTGAGGTTTGTGGGGTTTTTGCTTGGGTTTTTTTTTGTTTTGTTTTGGTTTTGTTTGTTTGTTTTTTTACTTTATATTCAGAGTTTATTAATGGGCAGCATTTAGAATTTCTTGGAAACCGTTCTCCTTGCTTTGGAGATGAGAATGGACTTTACAAGGAATGTCATACACAGCCCTCTTGTCTGGGTAGAAGATACCAAGCAGATAAGCTTAAGATACACTTTAAGAGTGGCACTGAATGTATTGAGTATCTGCCTGTTGTTTGTTTTGCATTGGGATAGTAGATAATGTTCCCAGTCAGTTTCAAGCACTTGCACTGGTGTTCAGCATAATGTACTTTCCCATGCAGGATGCCCAAAGCTATAAAAGGCAGCTTTGAATTATATCACACACACTGGGCCACAAGTGGGTAGCAATGGACTAATCCTGTCATCTTCTGAGTCTGTCTTTAAAAGCTTTTAGTAAACCATTGGCTCACATTCTATAAGCTTCTTGATATACAATGACCTTGTTTAGCCAAGAAGGAAAACTCCAAATATGTTGTCAAATATCTTGGGCTCAAATGTCAAAAATAATGTGATGAATGACAAAAGGCAGGCCAGGACTAACATTTGTCCCCTCTCTACCTCTGTATGACAGTCACATCTCTTCCTTTCCTTTGTTGTTGCTATGCATTTCTTCATCAATAATAATCACCAAAATATACACTCAAATAGTTTTCTATGCCAAGAAATTGTCACAAAACCCCATAAATACAGAAGGCACTGAATACCAAACTAGTTGAAAATAGTTTACACGAAGTCCTGATTCTCTTGTATTTTCACATTTCCAAAAAAGACACTCATTTTTAAAAAGGATAATGCTTGGTAGGGATATAACACATAAAAAAAAGTTCCTCTGTCTTTATGGTAGGTATAACATGGCTAGTATGGCCAAAATAAGTTCCCTTAAAATATACTCTGTTGATTTGTATGAATAATGGCAAAAGACTTTTATTATGACTGTTTAAATGTATAAATAATATAATCACTGTTATATTGGAAATTATCTGTTCCTCTTTAGTGTTCAGTGATTTACATGCAATTGAATTTTATTAATAGGAATACTGGACTTTAAGCTTATAAGCTTTGAGCGCTTACACAAGGTACATTCTTAGAATATTTTTCCAATAAAAATAGACTTATGAAGACAGCAATTCCTCAATACATTCTTGGCTTTAGGCACAGCTGTAGATCTATAAGTAGGTACTTAATACTGGAAAGCAAGAAGCTGAGTCACAAAGGTATCAAAAAGAATAAAAAAAAGAAAATCACATCTGATTCTCATATTTTGAAAGGAAAAAGAAATTTTAGGGGGAAAAGAGTGAATAAATTTGAGTAAGAAATAAAATTAAGAAAACTGGACTGTCCAAAACAGTATTTTATCTGTCCAAAAATTTTTTGAGTCACAAGTATATACTAGCAAGTTATTTTTATTAAAGCTTGTTCTCCTAAACATGTCAGGATAAACCTAAAATATAAACTTCAAAGCAAGACAAATGAAGTATCACCCTCTAAGTTGCTTTAATCTAGCTGGTTAGAAAGAGTTCTAATTGTCATTCTTTTGCTTAATTACACCCTTCAATCTGATGATCAGTCTCAAGCACTTGAGGATTATTCCGTTTTCACACATGAGAAGGGATAGGGCAATTAAGATCCACAAAAACTCAGGTGCCATACTCATACTACCAGTTCTTCCTTGGAAAATTTAGGCCTCTTGATGGGTACACTACTGCCAGGGGGAAGACCTCCAAGTAGACTTTCTTACTTCTCAGGTAAATGTTTGTGTCACCTTGCTGAGAAAAGATTTGAAGGACTGAGTTCAGCCACACACGCTGTTGGGCTGTATAGCCTCTTCACTATCAGTATCATGGCATATCCCATGCTGATAATGAAGACTTTTTGTTCTGCACTGGTAGATTTGTCCTGCTTTGATGGCAGGACCATTAAGTAGCTTAGATACTTCTGAAACGTTATTCTGTGGATTTTACTTTCTCTTCTGAACTGTTTGATCTGCATAAAGCTATATGCGAAACAAACATTTTACTACAGCTCCAAGTTTTATTTTTTACTATCAAACTGAAACAATTACAAGGAAAATAATGCATATAGCAGTATATATATAATCAAGGAAACTTTTTTTTTTGAGTGTTTTGTTTCCTACTGATATAAACTTGGAACTCAGTGCACAGTTTACAAGTAAAAGCAAATAGCTGAATACTTTTAAATACAGTGACATACAATGGCTGCAGTAAATACAGATTTGGAGGCTATGTTTATGGTAGAAAATTAAACTTGCCTGGGAATATTCTATGCAGTAAACCTATCTAGCACATATGTGTATTTATAAACACTTCTCCTGTCCAAAAGAAGGTAGTAGCAGCAGGCTGCTGGCTGGGAAGGGTCTCTGGGTTCTCCCACAAACTGCATCCAGAAATTGTTTTTTTAGGACGCTGAAAGCATGCTGGGGGCCATTCAAACAGTGTTGCAGCATAGACCATCATGTTCCAGTACCTGAGAACATTCCTTACACTGTTTAATTTACTAGTGCACATGTAGCCTCAACTGTCTTGAAACATATATTCACACTGGTCATTTTTAACCCCTAACAAGCTCTTGATCTTGCAGTCTTTATATGGGCAACATTCCTGTTGACTTCTAGAAATGAAAAGTTAAAAATGGAAAAAAAAAAGGCAATTAGTGAGAAATCCAGCCTTGCCCTGTAATTAGAAAAGAAAAAGGAAATAAAATTTTAACAGAGGAGGAGCTTGCTAAAACACTCCCTAAACCAATTTTCCAATAGCATTAAAGTATTACTCACTAATATGGGGCCTGCTTAATTAATTTAGCAGCCTGGACTAGAGATTCAGGTTTTGGGGCTCTCGTGCTTTTGTGCTGGGTATTTGAAGCTGAAAATGTAAACATGAATGCTTTTTCTATAAAAGACTTTGAGAAAAATATTAGGGAAGGCAGGGTACATTGTTTGCTGGGTTTTGTGTTAGATTCTTTGCAGTTGACATCAGTTCCAGAAACCATCTCAGGAAAGTTAGAATCTTCTTACAAAGCTTGTAACTTTTATTGATAGGAACACAATAAAAGCATTATGCAAAGGGATGGATGCACTTTTTTGTATGGTTTTTCCCCAGTTTATATGAACTAACATAGTACTGGACTGTTTGGAAGTTGCATAAATGCAATGTCTTGCACTTCTTTTTACAGCTATACCTTCTTTTAAGTACTCAGACAGATGTAGAACAACAGAGAAAAGATTATTCTTTAGAGTTTTCACTTTGCCATTTACAAATCCATGACGTTTTCATCTGTCTTAACACATTAGTGAAATGACCTGTAAAGGAAGACTGTTTTACCAATTGAACTGAAAATCAACTTTGAATGGAAAAGTATTGCTAGTTTTGCTCAGAACCAGCAGATACTATGAATGATACACCTGACACTTCATAAATAACAACACACCAAAAAAATCAGGAAGAAAATTACTTTTTGGCTCAGTCTTGCAGTCAATTGGTATTTTTCCCAAATAAGAATTTTAGGGTCAGTTTTGATAGTCTAACCCTACAAAACAGAATAACATCTTCCTTTATTCCACTTGAGCAGCCTTCAGATAGCAATTATTAATTGGAAGTCTGTTAGAAAGATTTATTTGGGAAATGGTTGACTTTCTTTCTAAATTTTATTTCCCCACAGCTAATATTTTTAGTATGCATCTCAGAAACTTTTTTTAATGACAAAACCCTTAATTAGTAATAGAAAAAAGCCCCCCAAATTTATGTTCTTTAATTCATGTCAGTACTCACTGGCCTGTCATATAAACTCTAGCAATCTCCAGTTCATCTCCTCACTTCTGGTGGAGACTGTAGTAATATAGAACATAACAGCTTGCTGCTGACTTATAGTAGAAAACTTGGTCAATTAAAAAGACTAGGCAAACAAGGTCCTTGTATCTGTGAGAAGTCCGATCTCGCTTTAAGGCTCAGTTATTTCTCTGATAACCATCATCTCTCTTGCAGAAGCAGTTCCAATAAAGCAAAGGTGCCCTCTGTAGGGGAGAGGCTGTAAATGATGATGAGAAGCTGGAGTTTAACATTCAGAGAAAGCCACAGAAAAAAATAATTTTTTAGCAGCCTGGCTCTCAAAGAGACACTACAGACTAAATACTATGTATAAATGAAGCAATGCAAAAATCACAAAAAACCTTTACTTTAAAATAAAGATAAAAATAATACTTTCAACTGCAGATAACAGCTAACAGTTTTGTAAAAAGCTGCCCCAAAGCTAAATGGGTAGTGCAGTGAAAACTGAGTTGCAGGAATCTCCTGAATAAAATGAAATATGATTTTCAGTCAAAATAACTTGATGGAAATAAGAGAATTCAGAAAGCAACACACTTAAAAGGTCTCTGTAGCATATACTCCTAAAAAGTTTACCACAAAGCAGATTCATTAACAGTCCCAGGGGGTTAGCACATTGCTTGCTAAGAAATTGCTTTTGTTAGCATGCCTGTAGACACATCTTAGCTGGTGTGCAGAATCTCCAGTGGCTATTTGCAATTATTTGGGGAATTCTTTCCTCAAATTATAATGGCAGCTAATGCCAGCCCAGAGAGAGGCAGGGAATCTGACACCAGTTGTAGTTCATTGCTTGTTATTAATTATTTTCTAGGCCTTATTTTTATAATCCATTAGGACTACCTGCAGATCTTGTTATCTTGATTTTCTGTCTCTCTCTCTGTCTCCTTTTGTTTTTACATTACATTTACTTTTTTTTTCTTTATTTATATATACTGATACTTTTAGAGGAACAATGAAAATGCATAGAGTAATGTCCATTACTATGTAATGACCTGAAATGTGATGTGGGCAAAACCCTCCAGAATTATGATTTAGCCTCCTTTCATCTTTATCAGAAAGTCAGAGAAGAAGTAAAAATTAATTCTAGTTGATGAATTGCTGTATATGTTGGAGTAACTACAGAAACCTAGACTAAAGCATAGTTTAGAAATTGTAGATCAATGTTGTAAATTTGCAATCTAATCTGCTTCTAAATATGACTGTAAAGAGAAGAGTGGGGTTTGATCACCTGTGCAAAAGTTAAGGAAAATAAGTTTTAAAACCATAATGTCATAACATCAAGACTGACTGTCTTTATAAAGCAGGGTTAAATGAAAGGGAGAGTATAAACCTATGACATTGTCTTTCCTAATCACATGTTCTGATCTAAAAGAGCTTGTTCCTTTCTTTACCTACTGGTATAGGGACATATCCCATGTTTTGAACCACATAAATGTCAGATTAATATCTTTTGTTTTAATTAATATCTGAAACAGTAAGCTTTTTTCCTTCAATCCATCAGATAGTGTTGAACAACCCAGTCTCATTTTAAAAGAAGTGATTTCATTACACTTCTTTTGACCTTCAGAGCATAAATAAGTGTTTAGGGAATGACTGAGATTATGGAGCTCTGTGGACTTTTGAGGTGCCCTCTTCACACCATGTTGTTTACCCTAAGAAGCAGACCTGACATATAGCAGGGTATTCACTCTATCCTCTCTCACAGCCAAAATTAATTCAACTCAGAGGAAAAAAGCAAGGATCCTAACTCAGTGAAGAAATGCTTGTGGGTGCTGCCATACTATGTGAATGTTCTTCACAGGTAAAATCTTTATGACAAATTTTTTCCCTGGCGTAAAGCATGTTTACATTGTAAGGTCTCTGGGGTAGACACGATCTTATCCTGCTTCATTGTTGCATCTTTTAACAAAAGTCCATGGTCATATTTGAATGTCTATCCTGAAATGTGGAAGTCACCTCAGTGCAGGTCTCTTTAAAGTCTTTCTTGGCACTACCCAACCCTTCAGCTAGACACAGCACAAATATCCAAGGCAGTTTTTTCCTCTTGCTAGACAGCTTGCCTGTGTCTAAACACGGAAGACAGATCCTTCCAATTTATTATTTTGAACTTTCCTGGTTCTTTTATAAGACTGTATTTGCACTTGCAAAGGTATTATAGCGCTTTTTGAAGATATGTTGTAGATTTAATTCTGGAGAAGCAACATTTTTCAAGCATTATATTCTTCTGGGTTTTTTTTTCCTAAGGTGATTTTCTTTTAGATTTTTCTTTCCAGCTAGAGGCTGCCAGTTCCTCAGATTTACTCTATGGCAGCTGCTTCCAGGCACTGCTCACCCACTCTATCTTTAGATGCTTTGTTTATGTGTCAGAGATAGGAGTATGGTCTGCTTATACAGTCAATGAAAAAAGGTATGCTTGTTCAGTGCAGAGGTTCAGACAATCTCAACTATAAGCCCAAAGCTGATGTTGTGAAAAAAGTCCTAGCTGAGCTGAGACAGGCCTCTGTCCAAGTGGGCTGCAAAATATGTCAGATTTTCCTTCTAGTTTAGGTACCCAATTTATTTACAGTTTAATAATCTTTTCTAAATTTCATCAATGATAAATTTCTTTGTATGCATTTTACTCTTTAATATGCTTTCAGTTGCTGATATCATGTTAATATTTTAAATTCTTCCTCATTATCTGAACTTTTTCTGTTTTTAAATGGTCATCATCAACCTTGACTTGAAGAAAAGTATCTCAAAAAAATCTCAATAAATAATTTCTTATTTTCTGTTGCCTTTGTCCTCTTTTCTTTTTCTTCAAGATTATTAGAGCATTCTGTAGTATACATATCACTTTTGACTTATTTCCTGTTACTGTAATTGTCTTGACCCTTTATTTCCAGTTAAGATCATACAAAACGTAAAAGGAAAGTGGCATTGTGCAAAGTCTAAAATATCTGGGGTTTTTTAATCTTTCATTCGTATAGTTCTATTAATTTTGCTCAGCTCTCTGCAGCTTTGATAGCGCTGCCCCCAGCACTTTTCCTGAATGGATGCCAACTGTCCTTGGGCTCTGTTGCCTAGCATTATGTTGCTTGGCCCCAATCCTGAAAAATTTATACACTTGAGTAATTTTACACATGAGAGAGGGCCCATTGACTATTGATGCATAACGTTATTCGGGAGTGCACACATTTTCAGGGTTTGAATAATTGTTTTGATTTTACTGGTCAATCATTGCAAAGTATTTGTAATGGGATTTTTTTTTACTCAATTCTAGATCCTTTTTTTCTTCTGAGTGTTTGTAAACTGTCACAAGTTTTGTACAGTCACATGGGTTTGGACATAGGTTAGTTGGTTTTAATGAATAACTCTGTTCTTCATTTTGTATTTATGATGATGATACCCACAAACGTATTAGTATCTGGCTGAGTTGAATGTATTACAGCTTCTTTAGTATACCTAGGTTTTTTTTACATTTTACATTGCAGATGAATGAATCAACAGTAGCTGATTCATGTAACTGATTCCCATGATAATGAATTAGCTATCAGGTCAAACTTTGGATACTTTTATCACAACATCCATAGCTAGCCATATAAGTATGTATGTGCCTGTGATATATTTATTCATTTAAAGTAATTCCAGCTTTTTGTTATCTTACTGCATATCTCTAATGCTTTCTGAGTGCATCATTACTGGAATAGTCTTCTTTCTTGACTCTCTAGCTGCAGAGGATCGAGAGTATGTAGCCCAAAAAATATTGCAAAACAACTACTTTATAATAATTTCTCTGTCTCGGTGACCATCTTTTTATTACTGCTGTCCCTTTACTTGGGCCTTTTTATCAGTAACTAGTAGCCGAATCTCCTCATCCTTTATCTAATTTAAACAAAACACACAAAAATATACAATGGCCTGAATCCCTAGCTGCTGTGAGTCTCCAGGCTTCTCCTGAGTCAACAAATCAATGTCACTCTTTGTTGGCTGAAGAACTGGTTGAATAGGTATGAAAGCCAGATTACTACTCTCTGTCTGATGTTCAATATTGATTTCAAATTTTTTCCTTTTGCGTTCCTTAAATACCATGCATTCACTCCACATCCCTAATAGAGTGCTCCTGCTCAAATTGTAATCTTCTTTAAAACCTAAAAACTTCTTTTTGGCCACTGTTTTTGCTCTTGAAAGGATGTCCTGTCAATCTCATCTTTATATAGATCTCAGTAATATATAGAATTCCCTTTAGAATTTTTCACCAATATTGTCCATTTCCTGCCAAAGAATCAGCAGTTTGAGAATAAGCAGTCTGCATGTCCAGACAAAATAAGAACAAAGTTTTAGATGATAAAGCCTACATAGTGTAAGCTTTCTTCTGCAGTTCATGCTACCTCTGAGATCTCTCTCAACTTTATTTTGCTTAGATACTGAAGATGTACATATTACAACAATCTGCTGATTTCACAGATATATCTACAGCCCCTTCTGGAACTGAAAAAAAAAAAAGAGATTTTTTTTTTCAAATTTACATTCAGCTCCACTTTCAGTGTCACAGTGTGACTAAACATTGATACTTAACACATTTGTCCATAAGTTGTTTTAAGTATGTGACTAGCTTTACTAATTTCCGTGCTGAGTAAGAGCCTTCAAGCAACACACTTCAATGCCAGAAGCATTTCAGATTCTCAAATGTATTGTTTCAGAGTATTCTTAGCACTCAACTGTGAGTTGTAGTCACCAACCTTTTGTAGTGGCATTAAGCGCATACAAAAATTATTAAAGTCAAAGTGATGAATATTGGGTAATACAACACAGAAATCCTATTTCAGGTTATATGGTTAGTATCTTGGTGTGTTGATTTTTTATCCACAAAACATGGAGCTGAGCAGGTCCTTATCTACTGTTTTGATGTATTTATCAGAAAGCAATAGAAATTATATAGTTATTGAACTCTTATTTTGTAATGCAATTACATATTTATGTCATATCTTTTAACCACTGTAGGCATGGTTTGAGGTTGACATTGTAAAAATTAAATAGAACTATATTTTAGGTAAGCTTGTGGAGATTAAGAAAAGTCATCTTCTTGGAGAAACTGATGGAGTTCACTGACTGGGTCTATACTGCCCTATTTCTAGTTCTTCCACTCAGATTTCTAGGGTCAGGTTAGTCTACTATTGCAAGAGAGGAACAAACCTATCTATGAACAAACTTTGTTCTTATATATACAAGTGAAAGAAAGGTTAAGTGAAGAGGTAATAGAAAATGCATGTTACAATAATTATATGTAGAACCGTGATCTTGGTGAGCGTAAAAAGGAATTCATAATTTTAAGACCTGAAATCCTTTGTATATTAATTTGTTTATTCACTATTATTTTCCCTTGCATGTCAGAATGTAAATACAGAAGTAGTTCAAGGACCTAGAACCTCATCTGTGGCTTTCAGAATTAAGACAATAGGTTAGGAGATTAAAATAGCTCATTTAATCAGAAATTCCTAGTTGGGTTTTCTCCTTCTCTGATGTTTTTGCCTAGAAATGTTTTGTTAACTTTTGTCATAAGACTTTCAGGAAAATGTGCTTTGGTTTAGATGATTTTTTTTTGATCAAGCTCTTTTTTACTAGTTTTTTGTTGTTTTGTTTTTGTTTTTTAGATAGTATTGACTTTTGTTGGAAGTACTGTGGACTCATTCTGAGGACCAAGATTACAGTTTAAGAGAAAAATAGTTGACTACTCTTTTATTTATTAAACAGAATTTGTCTGCTTTACTGATGTGTTTTATCACACAGAAAAAGATTTCTGTTATGGTGAAGAGGAACACAAGTCGTCTCCAATTGTTGAAGTTGGTGAGGTCACCCTTTCACATTATCCTGCTCATGTTTCCTTATTTCTCTTATTTAAAAAGACTTTTCCTCTCTGCCTTCCTTCATGAAGCGCATTTATCAGTTTCATCAGGGAGGTGAGTCAAATACTTCTGGCATTTCTGCTGTGATTTTATATCCTGCTGCTTTGTTGGTTTTCGCCTTCTTGCTTGTAACTTGTCCTGAAATCCTGTTAGGGGTGGGGTTAGTTGTATGGTTTCAAATACTACGTATAAAACTGTGATTGAGATAAGCAGTTGCTGTTAATGATTCCTTTTCAGGACTCTCCCACTGTTTCAGCAGTGAGAATTTTCCTCCTTTTCTTTTCATTGTCTCATTTCAAACATCACTTGCTCAAAAATCCTTTATATTTCAAAGTATATCATAGCATGTCAGATATTTCTTAGCTCTTTAAATGTTCTTTTCTCATTGAGGCACCATATAGATGGCCGAGCCCAGAGAGTTGTGGTGAACAGAGTTAAATCCATTTGGCAGCTGGCCACAAGTATTGTTCCCTAGGGTTCAGTATTTGGTAGAGTCCTGTTTAATATCTTTATCAATGATATGGATGAGGGAATTGAATGTGCCTTCACTAAGTTTGCAGACAACATCAAATTGGGTAGAAGTGTTGATATGCTCAAGGGTAGAAAGGCTCTGCAGAGGGATCTGGACAGACTGGGTTGATTGGCCAAACCCAATGAGATTTGGTGAGTCATCATTTTGGTTGATGATTCCTCATCCCAGTTTCCCTTTGCACTGTTTTTTCCATGTTTCTCACATTGTAATTCAATATTGAAGTCATCTGTCACAAAGAAATGAGCTGTATTCTGTCAGGAACAGCTTGGAGGCAGCTGGAGAATCATCTTGGCCTTCAATGCTCTCCTCCTTTGCTGGAATGTAATGCTATTCAACACAACTTTGTTTAGAATTATGAGCTGGAATCTGATGTATGTGGCACATAGGATTTCAAATACTTAGTGGCTTTTTTGCTGTCTGTTATAATAAGTATTTACTACTTCTTGCTTTCTAATCATCCCTCCTCTCTTCATTGGTGAATGTTTATTCTTTTGTTTGATACAAGTGTGTACTGTAAAATGCTTTTCCTGTAGTCACTCTTGGTGTCCAGACTAATAGAATAGAGTGGCCTGTATCTATTCTGCTTAACTCCAGTCCCATCCAGAACAGACTGACCACATCAACACTAAACAGGACTTGATCACCGGTCTTCTCTGAGCCTCATGTAATTTCCCCTGAAGCCATAGATGTAGTTTATATTCCTGGGGGTGTATTTCAATTCAAAAGGCAATAAGTAATGTAAGAGTTCTGGAGAAAATAATCTGTTATCTGAAACTAAATGTTTGTTGAGTGTCCTAAAACAGAGCATGGAAGTATGTGGCAGTCTTTGAAAGTGCGAAGCTTCTTAGGAGAGCGATAGTAAACCAGATACAGTTTCATCCCTGATATCTACTGAAATCACTACTGCAGCAATCCCCAGAACTGCATTAGGATTTTTATTTTGGAGGGACGTAGTCACTTAGCCTTGGCTAACATTCAAACACTGACCCAGCTGCCTGATTGTTCCCATCATTCACTGGAATGGAGGGAGGGAGAAAATACTAAGAATAGGAATGAGAAAGCTCATGGGTCAAGATAAAGGCAAGGAGATCTCTTACCAATTACAATCATGGTAAAACCAGAACTGACTTGGGATAATTAACTTATTTCATTGTCAGTTAAAATAAAAATGCAGCCATTAATTTGGGTAGTGGAAAACTACAAGATAAACGTTAAAACATCACCTTTCCCAAGCTCAATTGCACTCTTTCACTCCTGACACTTTCACTTTCCTCCAAGAGGCACAGAGGGGATAGCCACTACATAACTCACACCCTGGCAGGGGCTCCCCACAGTCTGTGATTCCTTCAGGAGCTATCATCTACTTCACTATGTATCATCTACTCCACATCTACTCCCTTCCACAGGCTGCAGGCTCCAACACCATGGAGCCTGACTTCTCCTTCTCCTCCTTCTCCTCTGACCTTGGTGCTTCCACTCCTGTTTCTTCTCTTTTTTTTTCTCTCCCCCTCTGCCTCTCCAGTGTTTGCTGCTCTTTCTTAGATATGTTTCATGGGTGCCTCACCAACTTGGCTGATAGGCTCAGCTTTGGCAAATTTGATACAGGGCTCATGGGAAATTTCTACTCTTCTAGAACAGATTAAATCCAAGAAGGATACTCTAGGACACATAAAATGGCACTACACACCTGTGCTTTGGTGATGGAATTGAGCCCAACTTCTATGCAAACAGAAGGAAGTATTTGAGGACTTCCAGAAGTAAACCTTGCTCACTCTGCTTACCTAAATTTAATTTGATAAGAATAATTAATTGAGTAGCACAAGACTGCTTAGCAAGTAAATTCTTTGTATTATTTACATCTGTTCTGGAAGTGCAGATGGCCACTCTTCTGATATACAGCAGCTTTAATCAGACAAAAAGCAATATGTAATCGTATTAGGCTATTATTTGAGCATATACTTGCCAAAATTATTGCTAGATGTTCCAAAAAATGAGTATATACTGCTACTTTTTCTCATTTCTTTTTATAGTATTTCAGATGATCAGTGATATCTGGCCTCTAAAAAACAAACTGGAACTCTTAGTCCCCAGCTTCCATTATCTCATTGCAGACAGAAGTATGGGAGCAGGACAGAACAGCCCCTTCAGGAAATTTCAGGAAGAATATTTTTTGTATCTGCTACATGCAGCAATTTTGAACTTCTAACCTCAGCAAGTGCAAAGTCTGTGTTTTCTAGAATCACAACAGAGAGCATAATCCATTCTCCATATTAAGATACCTAAATGGAGACATTAGTAACTGAGATACTATATGTCATCTAAGACATCTGCATGGCACAAATGACATGTGACTGTGTCCCTCTAGAAAGGCATAAGGATGGCAGGTGTGATACCCTCTTGCAGCTAAAATAACCCCATACACCTCTGTTGCCACGGCTCAATCCTACTCTCTCTCTCTGCTGATTATAATGGAAGTTTAGATGCCTGGTACCAAATTTTATTGTTAAATTTACAGATCTACTCCCATATTGTGTGTCCTAGGATGTTTAAGATATTTACTTGTAGGTATAACACAAGATCTGTGGGAAACACATGACCTCCCAATACAGAACCTGAAGGTCAGGAGAGATAAATCTCAGCACTTAAAATGACACTATACATCCATGTTCAAGCTACTGCTGTGCTCCCTTCTAGTGAATAGTTATCTACAGATAGATGCCTATATTTAAGTGTCTTGATGTCAGACTGCATCCTACTATTGCAGGCAGGAAGAGGTTTGTTAGAAAACCTTATGAAATTGCTTTCAAGTGCTATTTCCATGCCATCTCCAAATTTTCAAGACAGCAGGCCAGCCACAAGTCCCATGTGTCTCTGTTGATTTGTTAATGGTCGTGTCAAGAGTAATGGCTACTGAGAACCATGAATAGGCTTTTGCTGAAGAAACTCTATAGCTGCTTCACGTTAATATGGAAGTTAACATGAAAAATTTAGAATGCTTAGCTAAAGCCTGCAATGACTTTTACCTTTATTATTATCATTTTTGTGTAGCAACAAACACACTACACAGTGCATGAAGAGTTTAAGTGTTTTTCTCATACAGCAACTTTTAGCGTGTAATTGATTCTAAAGAAACAAACAATCTGGAAGTATATATAATGCAGCTTTTAAGCACTTGATTATATAAAAAAATCCATTTCACATTATATGACCTCATTTTGAAATCCAATAGCTAAAGAAAGTATGTTATGAATTTCCAATACAAGAGAAATTGTAGTTTACAATCCATAGTGTGTGAGATGTGTACTTGCATTTTAACTACAGTGTTATATATTTGTATAATTGTAAATGCAGAGGTCTTAGCATAAGTGTGACATTGTATTTTAGTGACTAGAATTGCACAACCTTTACAGGTATAAACTAAGTTCTCTGCCTCTGGTGCAAGTTAATATTTAGCTGGTTTGTTCTGGGCTTAACATGGGAAAATAATTTCAAGAATTTTTATTTTGCTTTTACACTGTGAAGGAACATTGTGCAGAAATCTGTGCTTTTTTTAGTTTTGTTTAAACAAATGTCAAATATGAAAATCTAAAAAGAAATTTTCATTCGTCAGTATATATGCATTAATCCTCCAAAGATACAGTTTTTACAGGCTTTCTTAGAAACTCTTTTTTACCCACCACTTCTCCATTTTCTGTCTTTGTTTTCTCTTACCTTACTGCTTTTCTCTTGCCAAAATCATATTGCCTGTCCGCTAATGTATCTCCTTTGTTGAGATGGAAACATCTATATTCTTTCTCCACTTGCAACTAGTCTTATATTTCTTTCCCTTCTGCTAGATCAATGGGGCTTTTTCTGTGCTGCCAGCTGGCCAGGTATTTCATGCAGGTCCAACAAATCTCATCTATCCAAACTGAATACATGTAAGATAGTGTGAAGTTTCTATATTCTTGGACTGGGGTTCAGCTAGCTCAGGATCGACTGCAAATCTTTAAATCCCAGTCAAGTCTTAGTAATGCAAAAAGCAGAAGGCTACATAATAAAGGCATTCACTCAGTAAAAATTGTCAAGCATACTGACAGAGTCTAATGGCTAGATTTATATTGTATTTCTTACATGGGTCTGAGATATGCTGTTTAGCTACATGTATACTCTCTGGTTTACATAAACAAGCTTTTGGGCATGTTGTGGGGCAAAAGGTTGGACCTACACCAGTCATGTGTGGGGAAAACCTCCCAGTATGCACTTTACCAGCAGTGTAAAGTGGATATGACATATGCAACTAGTTCAATGACTTCCTTGTGGGGTCTTGTGGGTGGTGTTAGGCAGGCAGAGGGAGAGGTCCAGGAGTACATAGCACAAGATGGAATCTGCAGGCAACTGCAGCTTTAACCTAGAGCACATGTTGCCTAAGGGATGTACTAAACCTTCTGTGGGGTTGTATGGGACCAGGTCACAGTGCACACTGGGTTCAGTCATCTTCCTGGGGTAGAATAAAGATAAAACCAAGAAATCTATTGATAAACAGGGTGGGTAAAGAAAGCTAATAGGGACAGAGGATACGAAGCTAATTGGAAGAGGGAGGTATTTGTTCCATTTGAACTAGCTTGATCAAAGAAGAATTCATGTGAGTTTCTGGGTAAGGTTTATAGCAGGTGTTTTTAGTTTTTTCTGTTTGATTTTTTTTTCCAAACCTCCTTTGCTTATCTGAAGTATTCACTTTCCATTTCCGCTGCTGAAGATGTTTTGCTTGTTGCAGACATTAAGGCACTCTTAATGTGCAGTTACTGAATACTTTTCTAAAAGAGCATTTTAAATTTGACAATGTTTCTTACATTTTTAAAGCAGTGACCTCATTTTGAAAAGATTTTTTTCCAATACATATGTCACTACTGGAAAAATATTAATCTGCAAAACTTAGTGTAAAATGTCTCCATTTATTAAACATCTACTGTACAGACATTAGCTGTCACAAAATCCAGTCATGCATCCTTGTGAGTCCTGGCATTCTTAAAAGGGTTTGTTTCACGCAGAAAATATATCTTCATTGTGGTTTTATTAAAATAAATATTTAAACAAATTCTAACAGTTAAAAATGTCATTGCAAACCATACCCTAAAAGACAGGAAAATAAATACTACTATGCCAACAGAAAGACAAACTCGGTAAAGTTAAGATTCGTTCTTGTTATGTCCAGACCCATTACCTCTTGCATTTTATAGTGACCATTTCTAACATTAAAGGTTTCTTAAACTGTTATCTAAAACTATCAGAATGAAGGATGAATATTGAAAAGTAGATATCTGAATACCTTATTATTCTTCCATTCCTCTCCATTTTAATTTGAAAATGCTACATTTGATTAATCTTTATATTTTTGTTTTCATAGGTTTAAACTGCCACTACACCTTGAACTTTTAAATGACCTTTTCGTGGCAGTTTAGGAAAATTCACAGAAAAAAAGGAACTATGCTTTCCAAAGGGACAACTGATAAAATAGATTTTTAAAAAAAGTTTCTCAGTTAATCAGAGACTTTTCTAATGATGATTTGTATTACAAAACACAATGGAGATTAGAAAGTCAACATGGAAGTGGGTGTTACGATATGCCAACCACTGTATTGAGATATATTTTTAAGATAGGCATATCAAGCAATTGCTTGCATTCTTCAGTTGTTGATGCCATCTTCAAGTCTGCCTGCTTGAGCTTTTTGTTTGTTTCTATCCTCTTTTCTTCCCATCACACAAGCTGGGGTCTTTTTGAATCTTGTGAGATGTTTCAAAATGCTATGCTCCTCTAATTTACACAGTAATGAGGTTGCCCTGTCTCTGACCTTGGAGAGCTAGCTTGGACTTCCTATATATTTTTGCAGGAGATCTCCACCCCTGATTAGGGCTAATGGGTGTTGAAAAGCTGTGTTTAAGAGTTGTTTTAAATTAGCTCTTTGGGAAATCTGGCCTTCAGTTCCCAGAGACTGCAGCTGTTTTGAGGAAAAAGGAAGCAGAAAAAGGAGAGGTTTTATGTACACTTGATAGCTAATATGAAGTCAAGTTTTTGCTTTAAACAACGATTCAGCTTCTTTACTCGTATGATGAATACAGCACACATTCCCCATAATTATAGCACTTTTTCCTGTCCAAACATTTTGAAACAGCTGAAGATTCAAGAAATATTCAGTCTAGAAACCCTGTAACAGAGGGTGAGTGTATGACTTTAGTAAAAGAAGCTAATCCCTCTGTGCAGGCCTCCAATTATTTTTCTTCACCAATAAGTATTGCTGCCTTATATTATCCAGAATGAATTCTATTCAATGAGCACTCATCAAGTTCCAATCTTAATTAAACTCCAACAAAGCCAAACAAACAAATCACTGTGCTTGGATAAAGGCATGTGGGATGGAATGCATGAAAAGAAGAGGTTATACATTTAAATTGTTTTACTTTCTTAACCGCTGTAAGTGCTACAAAGCAACAGATATAATTTATTATGACCTTTGATGGTCAAACACACTAGGCTGAATTATGATCACAAGATTTCATGTAAATCTGTACCATTGCCTAGCTTTGTGGGTATCTCAAGCTGTTTTCTCATTTTGCCTTTTTCCCCTCTCATTTTTTGTACATAGAGTTATATTTTATTTCAGCTATCAGATGACAGCTACTGTGTAAAAGTACTCAAGTTCCCTTACATGGTTTGTGTCATCACCAGAAATCCTTGGTAAAAATGCAACCTTATTATATATGTATCTTATTCCCTCCATATATTTCAGAATGTATATCCTAATTTGATATTCCAACATATATAATCAGTCAACACTTTCCTTTCATGTTATTTGACAGAAACACAGGCAGCACACCAGGCAATTAGCCTGAAGAGTGATTCCAAAAACAGTCTTACTTCTACCCTCACCCTCTTACATGCTTTGCTGATATAGGATGTTTGTGTTTTTTAGTCTTTCTCTGTGGATTTTTTTCTTCTAATTTTAAACAAGAGGGTCGTCCACTTATATACCTGTTGTTTTATCCTTGGCTATTGTGTTGAAATAAACTCAACTCCGGAAACAAAAGAACTATTTTTCTGAGAGAAACTGCCTATTTTTAGTCTCAAGGACTTTACTAATTATTAGCCATGTAGTGGAAGGGTGTTAGAAATGCTAAGGTATTAAACTTCGTTAGAGTTCTGAGGCACACATAACAAATACTCCTTTATTACAGTTTTACTATCCTAATGGTGTCAGTACACAATACAGATGAATAAGATAGCAAGTTCGGGATATGTCACCTCATCATAATTTATGTGTACATGTAATAACTCTAATTTCAAGGTATACACTTAATTTTCCATGTCTATTTCATAGCTGGTAACTTTTAAAAACATCCAAACCCAAGTTTTAAACACTGCCTTTTTGTTTTCTTCCCCACCCTCCAATATAAAAAATATTTTAATATTCCAACTATTCTGCATGCAACAACATGCATACAACAGTAACTAAAAAAGGGCTTCTTAAAATATGGTCCAGATTTGTGAAGAGCTTCATGGTTCAGTGAATATTTTATTTAATATGGAGATTGTATTCAGAGTTGTTTGATTTGCAGAAATAACAAGCCCAAATGCTTCAGTTTCTAATGGTAATTAGTTTTCAGCCTAGACAGTCTGTTTAGTTATATATTTACTACCTTGTAAAGAACTATCACAACAAGCCCTAAAGCATCATTTTAAAATTAATAAGCTAAAGAAAGAGGAAATTCTTCACTTTTGCATAGCAACACTCTCTGTAGTCTATTTTTTGATTGCAAAATCCAGCTTTTCAATTATAGGTGTACTAAATTGCAATGCTTGAAAAACTATAAAAGGCAATTATCAATGTTTCTTAATACCATAAATGACTAATGCAAGTACGTTTTGCTGTAAGGGAAACAAAGACTAGTATTGTGAACAGAATTCCTTTGCTTCCTGAGTCAGACTAGAATAAACTTTGATTCACGTACTTTCAGTGTTATTTGCAATTAATGTTAGTTTCTGTGGTGGTTAAAATAATGTGCTACAGATTCCATTGCAGTTTACATATTAGAAAATAAAGGCACATTATTTTTTGATGCTTTAAAGTTCAGTTGGCTTTTGTGACATCAGGTAAGGAAGCAGAAAGAAGGTTAGAGCACAATACCTTGCAATGGATCATGTATTCCTGCCTTATTCTTATACAAGAAAACACATGACAGAGTCACTTTTTCACCCAGGTGTATCTTCTTCTGTTCTATCCCTTGCTGCTTTTCAAAGTTAATGGAAGAAAAGTCTCCCTTGCCAGATACTATCTTGGGGTTTTTTTGACTGGACTCTTCTTCAATGACTCAACAGTGAGTGAGCTCTCACTGGCTGCAGAGGCTAAGAATGCCTCCATTATACTCACTCAGCATGCTTTACCATTGATTTCTGGCTCTGAACATGGATAGAGGACACGCTTGAGCTGGCAGAAGGAATCACATCATGACTTAGACACCTCAGAAGAAGTATGCATTATGGAAATCTTCTTAACAAAGGGAGTTCCGTAGCGATCATTAGCATTAGAGGTTCTCTCAACTCTCACAAATCGCAATGGAAAGGAAAGAAGGGAACATTTTCAAATCTCGGAAAGACTGACCCTCTCCCTTTGTGCTGCTGTGTCAAAAGAGCTTTAAATGGCTTTTCATTCCAAATCAGTATAATTGCTTTTGTTCAAAACCAGGTCCAGGCTTCTCAGCAGTGGAGGCAAAGTACTTTTTCAAGGTCAAGGAACCAAGTCACTTACTTGCTGTTCCTCATCACTGACAGTGTTAAAATTAAGTTTTGAGGGAATGACAGAAGACTTTCTGAAGTGGAAAATATATGAGGTGGAGTGAAAGGAGTTGGTGGAAAGCTAGGCTGCCAGTCAGTGTGCAGCCTCACCAAGAGAGGGAAGCTTGGCCTTCATCCTCAGTGGTCACATGGAGCTGGACTCCGTGTGGAGCTGAGTGAGTAGGCAGAGAAATGGTGGCCTCCTCAGGCTTTTTGCATGTGCAGCAGTCACCTAAACTACCTCATCTGCAAGGCCATGCTTGTACATCATAGCCACTTCAATAACTATGGCTTCAAAATGGGTCTGCTAACCCCTACAAGACTCAGGCCTCTTCCATTTTCCCTACCCGCACCTTCCCTTCCCACACCTTCCCTTCCCGCACCTTGCCTTCCTGCACCTTCCCACACCTTCCCACACCCTTCCCTTCCCTAGAATAGATATGAGATCCCTGGCATAAAATATTTGAATTCATGAATGTCTGCAGTGGTTGAACACTTAGCAGAGGTTGCATTTAACTTCACTTTAAAACCTATAAGAGCAATTGTCTCCTGAGTCAAAGCTTAAAAGTGACTACAAATACACCCTATTTAGTTACCATCAGTCTTTTCATAAGAATAAGGTCAGACACATCCTTTTTGAAAGACGATTTCACAACAAAGAAAGACCCTAAGTATTTGAGCTATACACAAAAATGCCACCAAAATTGCAAATTTCTCTTAAGTTGTAGCTTAACTATGGATGACAGCATGAGTAATTTGCAATAGCAGTTGGTCCATTGTGTCTATGATATTGGATTAATTCCCTTCATAAAATGTTCTTGGAAATTGTGAAGTGGAAGACCATATATAGATCAGAAGTGTGGGCCTGATTTATTCCTGAGAGGGAGTTGGTGAAATTTTTCATTAAGAAAACTGAAACTACATTTCACACACCACTATTTGCAGTTCAAGCCACTATTTGCAGAGTTGGAACAAACTGCTTTGGAGCAAAGGAATCTGTGAAATGAACACAAAATTCTTTCCTTCAAAATTTGGATGTGATATGTATCTGTTTTCCTTTGGCAGCCTTTATATTTTCACACTACTAATGAATGAGTGCCTAATTGCCACAGTGAAGCTGTTTGGGGTTACTTCCCAGCAGAGTCTCTTGCCAAGGCCAGCTGGAATTCTGCTTGTGTTCTGCAGCTGATTAATGGAGGTTGCTGGTGTTAAACATAAATAAATAAGAGCCCCTCACACCAAAAACTGTGGAGTTCAAGAAATGTGCGGTGCTTCTCTGAAGTTAAACAATTTTCCTCAAATTAGAAAAGTTGACAGTGGATCAATAAAGTATCTCCTGATATATCCATAGGAAATAATAAGCTGTGATCAACCTAACTGGTTTCTGAGTGCCACTATTTTCACACAGAAAAGCAATTTAAGTAACTTTTCTCTGATATTAAGAAATCATTGGGGGTTGTTTGTGTTTATTTTTTTCACTTGAGTACCGCTTCAGAATAATACAGATATCTGGGTTCTTTTCTGTTTCATAGAAACAAGAACTGTTTAGACTGATTTCTTCCTACAGTATTTTTTTGGTCTTAAATATTTGAAGCTTGAAAATTCATTTTGATGTGGCTACAAGACATTTACATAAAACACTAACACTCAGTTCTCCACTAGATTTAACTTATTTCTCCTGTGTTATAGAAGCCCTGGATATCTTTGGGCTTTGCGTAGTAGGAGTCATCTGCTTACTGAGATACTTTGTCAGAAGATTGGTAGGAAAATGGTTTTTTGGTTTGTTTTAAAATTAGACAGGCCCTTTAAATGTTATCTATGTGAAAGAAGAGATGAATAGAAAGTGTTCTGAAAAGTATCTCTTATATGTCGACTAGAGGTTTACATTACATCCATGATAATTTTAAATATAATATCTACGTATGAGATGTACTAATTAAGTTAGTGGTAGATTTCAGTATAAATATATGACTGATTAGAGAGGATATGATGTACCACTAAGAGTAATGATTTGTCCCTGAACTACACAAGTACTGCAGAATTATCTACCCATAATCTTGAAGTTATGTTAGTACAACACCAGTGCTTTTATCAAGAGAAATTCTCTGTCAGGAGATATAAACTATAACAAGTATCAGTGAATGGGATGTGTCTATTGATTTTAAGGCAAAGTGAATGAAAGGAACAACTTTGATTTCTGAAGCAAGAAGTTGCCTCAGTGTTTGAATTTTGGCTGGTCTGGCAGCTATTTCTCCAGTCCAGAAGTGTCCTATAGTTCTTTCTATTTTAAGTGGAAATACTTCCTCTTTTTTCCCAAAATGGAAAATGGTGGTTCATCCAGCAAGCTGCTAATTACCTGTGTAGATACCTAAAAACTGGGATTTACAGAAATAGGCCTAAAACTGCTGTCCCTGGTTTCCTGGTTTGTCAGTTGGTTAAGCTATTTTGGTGTTTTATTTAATTTTTTTTCTGGGTAGCCTGGCAGCCATCCAGGTGAGATGGGGACACTTGGGAGTACTGATCTTTCTCCAACACAGAGCATTCAAACCCTAGGATGGACACTGGGGGATGCATCTGTATTTCTGGATAAGAAAGGCCAGGAGAGATCCCTTGACAAATAGTGCAGGTTGCCTGACACCCACAGTGTTGCTCCCTCTCTAAGAGAATGGTGTGCCTACACTACATAGCACTGGTGTGTGTCTCAGTTCAAAGTATCTAAAATAATGTTAAATCTCTGTTACGGCTCTCTACAGTGGTATTTTCATTTTAAAAAAAAGTGTTTGAAATGAGATCATGTATCATCTTCCAAGCAGTGAGGCTTGTTGGGATGGTGCTGGAGGACTACATAAGATGGAGGGATCTGGACCTGATACAGGTTTGTACATTCTGCCTTTCAGGAGCCGTCACTGTTGAACTATCCCCAGATGGTACCTGGGCTTTGTCTGTGAGAGAATGAAGCTGTGCAGAGCCATAGTGAGCAGACAGAGATAACAGTTTAATAGAGTGTTTGAAGTGTGGTCTAATGTTCAAATTATTTTCCTTCTCATCCTTTATTTTGCAATATAAATATTCTCTTCAGTCTGTGACTCTGAGGAAGCCCAAATATTGCAGCCTATTAACTGTATGCTCCATGCTCTTGAGGTCAGTCAGCGGACACAGGTGCAAAGCCTTTAAGACACATTATTTTTGGAAACAGCATATTCTGATGCCTCTGCAACAAATAGTTTTAAAAGAACGTCTCATTCATATGGCATTTGAAAAATTTGGATATTAGGTGTTCTTTAAATTGATTTTTCTTTTTAAATCTCATTGAATGGAAGCTCTATTTGCCAATAAAATCTTGAAAGTATGGGGGAGATTGCCCATTTTTTTCATGTTTATTAAGAAATCTTAGTTTTAGAACACTGATCTGAAAATATAATGACAAGAATATAGAACTTAATCTTTTAAATTATACTTATGCAAATGCTTAGTTATATGAATAATTACATTGACTCAATGTCTTGCTTGTGAAACAGAGAGGTTGCAAGGTTGAATTGTTCCTTTAACATACACATTTATTTTTATAAACGCTTGAATCTTCCAGAAAGAGTAAAATTTTAAGTTGTTGTATTGACCGTTGTTTTATTAAATTCCTTCAAAAATATTTTAAAGTCTCTAACTATAAGCATGCCTGCTTATACAGTGATGATCAAATTTTACTGTATTTTAAACTGGGATAAGCAATTAATAATATCAGATAAGATTACTTTTGATGAAATAAAAGTTTAGGAACTTAAACCATAAGGTGCTTAAAAAATAATCATCTGGCTTCTTCATTTGGTATTGATACTACTGATGGGATTCTGCCCCACTTATATTTGTTAATAGTCTCATCTATATTTACAGCGAAAGGAAAAGGATAGATGTCTCTAGAGAGTGATTCATTCCAACCTAAGAGAGTTGTCTAAAACAGGTTGGATGAATTATTCTCTAGTAGTGTGTATCTCTTCACAGACTAATGAAGAGATAGGTGGTTCTCAACTTTTGATATGGGAAAGACAAATAAAAACCCAAGACTATTACCAGCAGGATTGCTGACAGGAGAATTCATACCACTTTTGAAAAATCTGTGAGTCCACAAGCTGAAAAAAAGTCTAAAATTGTAAATGGAGTCTGGATGACACACTAAGGCTGAACAACTGCATTGAAAGTTGTGAATATAATGGCAAATACTGATTTATATCCAATTGCTATACCTTGTTGTTTCTCTATGAGAAAGTAAGGATGGACTTTTAGGAAAGGTAGAATATTGAGAATCCGTTGTAAGCTTTCTGCTGAAAATAAATGGGATATTGGGGAGATCTTTACTTATGATTCTACTAAATGGTCTATAAGTCATTTCGATCTTCGACCGGGACTTCTGCCAGTACAATACATCTTTCTTTTTAATTAAAATACTAGTATTACCCAAAAGCGCTAAAACCCATCAAAAATATCAAAAAAACCTTGTCCTTCTTAATGTGAAATGCTACTTTGACTGAAGCAGGGACATGATTTTGCCCATGATATCATCCCAAGAAGAAGAGACAATGTTTCATGAGACATTACTGTATATTTATATTTTATATAGTTTATAAATATATAATTTTTTCAAGATGTATTTAGAACAAGTACATTACCATATTTAAGCATAGATTCTTTCATTTTTGTGACTGATTTATGAATGCTTCTTTCTATGAGCTCACTCCTTAAACAAATAATTTATAAAGCACTGTGTCTCAAGAACTGTGTTCTGATTAGTTTGTTTAGACACAACAGTTTTCATAACTGCCATTGCGAATTGACTTTCTTATATTTGCTTTGGACAGCAAACTGCCAACTACCTGCAAACGCTAGCAACTTCATACAATTTGTTTTGGCAAAAGGTCACCATGCAGAAAATTTTCTGTAAGATATGGCAAGTCAGATTTCATGCACACTATCCTCACTGGAACTAAGGCTCAAGTTTGTTGTTACTGTAATACTTACTTGTCAAAGCCAGAGCAGCAGAGACAGATATGCTAGTCAGGTTGCCCCATTCTTTCACTATTAAAGTTTGCTGCACTGTTAAATTTCTGATCTTGTTTAAATCCTGTGTAGCTCCTACAGTTAAATTAGCTGTGATCATAGGAAGAGAACACTGAGTTAGCTTTTATCCTCAGTTGCATTCAGATCAGTTCCATCAACTAAAGTCAATATATTTTGTATAAATGAGTTCAAATTCAGATTCTTACTGTTTATTTGTGGTTTTGGAAAGAAAACTTAGCAGTTCATGTTGACACCCAGTAACCCTTCTTTTATCTGTACATCACTGCAGAAGCAAGCGCCGTTTTCTGTTCTCCTTTGTTGTAATGGCAGAAATGATGTCATATATAATATGTTTCAAGATGTCATATTAGTCTTTTCTACAGATTCTACTGTTTTTTCTTATAAAAAGCCTTATAGATAACATGTATATGTCCAGCTTGAGGTAAATTAGATTAAAGTGATAATTTCCTTCAACTACATCTAAAAGTATCCCAGATGATGATACTGACATTTTCCAATTCTCTTTCCTTCAGGCTTCATTCCTCAATACCTTTCTTTATTTCCCATTACCTGTACTACGGATGACTCTTTGAGTCAGAGTTCTGGATGGGCCAAAATATTCTACCTGCACAAAACCACAAAAAAGCATTGGACAATCTTGCCTCCAACAGAGTACACTTACTACTAACTTAAATGTGGATCTAAGATAGGTTTTATAAACATGTTACTGAATGCTTTGCTGTGCACAGAGTCAGAAAAAGACACCAGGAATCATGTGTGAGTCCAAAATATCTTGTAATCCATGGGACAGAACCTCCCTGACATCACGGAAAATGATGTTGGCTTACAACAAAATATGAACAACTTTTACCTAAGGAGCAGTAAGGTTCTAAGGTTTGCTGGTTCACAAGGAATCAAAGAATCCTTCATATGAATGTATTTTAAGGAAGTACATTGACTAGGTAGGTCATTTTCCAACACTGATGTTGCAGACATTTATAATCATGAGTAACATAAGGTATATTTAAGTGGCACGGTGCCACTAATGAGAATATTAATAAATATGCCTTTTTTAAACTGGAAGACAGGTAAGTTCCCACCCACAGCAGCCACAGACCTCTAGTTAGGGCTTTTTCTGTGAAACTGAGTGATATAACTTTGAACTAAGCTTCTTACATGTTAATCAAATGATCCTTTTGTTTTTGTGTAACAGTCTCATATTCCTGCATCCATTCATAGATGTTTGCTCCTACTCTCCATCAAAATTTCTTTTCCCTCAAACAAAACCAGGAGACTCAGCATTTCATGCAACTGTGGCAGCAAAAGACTCTTGAAGGAGTCAGGGGCCAGGGAAAAGAATTAGGTGGAAAAGGAAGGAGGAAGACTTCTGAGGTGTTTTGGCTGATGATAAAATAAATGTTTCCGTATGTAGTAGACCCCCCTCAGGACATTTTGTCACTCATCCAACTTCTTGTTCCTTTCCTTGTCAGTCAGGCTTTAATCTACTACTTAGGGCAACAGATAAACTGTTTGTGTGGCAGTTCTTTAACTAAGAAAGAAATCCTTTAAGGAGAAGGTGAAAATAGTATATTTTTGTTGATTTGTTTAAAATTGCTAGCTGTGTTTAAAAGGCAAAACAGTAGTTCTGGCATTGGTTACTCTGAACTCCTCGAAGAGTTGTGACTGAGATATCTGTTGTTTTGCTGGTGAATCCTCTAGACAATAATCCTCTATGATCATTGAATCTTATAATCATTAAGGTTGGAAAGACCTTCAAGATCATCAAGTCCAACCATTAAACTAACACTAAGCACCATATCTACACTCTTTTTTTGACACTTCCAGGGCCTATTCCAAGTTATGGCTGTGCTATAAGAGTAACAGAGACAGAACAAACTCAGACTTTGATGAAAGTCTGGCACGAAGGCTGTATTCCTTCATATCATTTTGTTTCTTTCCTTATTTTTTGGTACTTTTTTCCCATGTCCTTCAGAGGAATATGTTTTATTGGGCAAATGTTAAGAGTCGGAACAGTATGTCCTACTTTCTTGTGGTCTTGCTTTGTAGGGAAGTCACAGTTTTCCGCATGCCACTCATAAGACAGGTTACTCATTTATAGCAACAGATATAGTTAAGCTGCAATGTGTTTTGATATTCTTGACTAAAATGTGCTGTGCAAAATGCAAGTTATTATTGTTTCTCTTCTCTTCATCATAACACCGCTTGGCTCCAGTTTTACTGCAGTATGTTCTTCTCTCTCTCTCTTCTTAAAATTGTGTTATATTGTTATCTTTGCTCCCTCCTATCACTTCATCTTTCCTTCCACACCAAGGAGCCTTCCTCAGTAATAGTTCTGGCATTTGGGCATAAGGAGCATGCCCCACTCAGAAACATAATAATATTAAATCACTATAAAATGCAGTTATCTGTAGTTCAGCTCTGGATGTCATTCTCAATAGTTCAACAAAATATTTAGAACAAGTGATGATAATTCACGTGTGATTCCTTCCACTTGTGTCAAAATTAGCCCCATGTAACTCCTATGCCTCCAGCAGCATTCTGTTGTTTTTAAATGACTAGTAATGGAATAAATGTAACTGAAATTTTTTAAGCATCCATAGAGGATCAAGTGTGTACCACATCTGGGGATACAGTGGGCTGCACATTTTCATTGTTACCAGCCAAAACAGGTCTCTGTGGAACTCCTTAGCCCCCAAAGGCCTAGATAAAGCATATAAGTACTAAAGATAAAGCCTACAAAGAGAATTTGCCAATTTCAGGGAATACTGTAAGACCTTACTCACTGGCAAATATGGGTACTTCACATATTTTCTGTAAATTCTTTCCATGAGGAGTAGCTTGGACACACAGGGGAGAAAGAAAATTCCTGGTGTTAATTTACGATTTACATGATATAGCAGCATTAACTTGACAATGAATAGTGAGCCAGATAGGAAGATTATGACTAGGTTTGCATCACATTATTTCCAACAACATTTGCTATTTATATAACACTAGTAAAATATTTTTAGATGCTCTGTTCAACTAAATTTGTCACTGTGATATCGGTGAAGTCACTGTTTCTTTCTATGCAAAGACATTTCCTTAAGATTTTCTAACAATTCTTAGATATAGAATTAAAGAGTTATAAAACTATTAATTATTAAAAAGTACCAAGAGACAACCTAAGAAATTAAAAATTTAACTAATTTCTTTAATCAAAATACTCAAAACCACTTTCTGTTTTTTAATGAAAGACTCTTCCTTGGAAGAGTGATAATCAATGTGGACTTGGGCTAGAGAGGTCATACTTAACTAACTTACAGAATTTTTTTACTGCCATGATAGGTAAGAGAAATTCAATGCATGTACTATACTTAGATTTTTAAAAGGCAGCTGATAAGGTTCTACGTCAGAGATAAATCGCTTAGGTAAAATCATGAACCAACAAGAATACTAGGATAATGGATAAAACGCTGGTATAATAGCACAACACAAAAAGATACCTGCAAAAAGACATTTCATCTTATTAAAGAAGAAAAAGATTAAATAAATTTGGAGATTAGTCATCTAGATCTCTCAGACTGGATGGTGTGCATGATTGGAAGAGGGAAAACAAACACTGAATGAATCCATTTTTATTCTTACTCCACTCCTCAGAGGGCAGAAGGTGTATAGACCTGCCAAAGGTGATCATGTAGATGGAATTTAGATCTGTTGTGCCTGCCATTATTAGGCCAAGGTAGCATTTATGATGATAGATAAACAGTCATTTAAATAAAGACAAACAAGTCTTCTAAGCTGGCAGTGATTTTAACGTCAGACAAGCAGTGACTAACAGAGGGTGCTTCCAGCTCCCCATGTGCCACAAAACAATGATAGGCATCAATGCTCCTCACAGGAGCAAGGAATGAGGAAGAAGGAGTGGATCTGAGGCAAGGGAAAGATGAGCCACTGAAGCTACAATACAAGAAATGGGTGTGCAAGTAAATTGAAATGCAAACTCTGCATGGTTACTGGTGCTTGGAGAATGGGGAGATAGTATCCATAGCGCTGATGAAAGACTGAACTACTCCCTTCCTCCAAATTCTACTCTACAAAGCTCTTCCATTTAATGTTTGTGCACAGTTCACTTCTATACTATGTGTGGCAAGTATTTTCCTGTAAGACGTAGGTAAGCTCTTGAAGACAAGCTCAAATAAAAAAATGTAATGCATATTAGGAGTAAATGTGACTCAATATGGTATTGCACTAGCACTCCACCAGTAAGAGGAGTTGCATTGAAGTAATTCTGGTAGCACAGTATAACCAAGCATTTGTACAAAAGACAATGATGGGGAAAGAGCAAAGAACATCTGTGAGTTTAAAATATATGCATGTGTGTGTTTGGAGGAGAAAAATATTGATGGAAAATGACCACAGGGAAGGCATGATGATCTGGATAAGACTGCATAGTCTTATGTCTTTATTAAGTAGTTCTATGTGATTGAAGTTCTAAAAGTATGTAAATAAAAGTACTCCAGGAGTACTGTGAGCAAATAATCAGGATAATTATGATAAAGATGGTACTCTCAAAGTTTAATCCATTTTTTATTAAAGGCAAAAGTTATACTGATGTAACATTAAGAATGAGATTTTAATGGAAAGATTTAAATGAAATTTTTTCTTCAGAAACAGTCATGCTACCCCCATTAGTATTTGCTCTCCCATTATGTACAGGATTTTTGCATCAGTCACTGAATAATAATTATTTTCTACTGTAGCTTCACCATAGCCTACCTGGAATTTTACAACATTGCAGCAGAAAGTTGATCTCTGAATAGGCAGCTCCTCAAACAGGTAGTGATCTACCAGATGCTAAGAGGATACACAGAAACATGAGGGAGGGTTGAATTCAGTACATAGGAGAGAAACCAGGTGTGTGAGAAACACTATACAGACACTGTCAAAAAAGAGGAAAGACATAGTCTGAAGAAGCAGATGGGTGGACAAGGTGACAATAATATCAAACAACAAAATAGACAACAAAATGCCTAGAGAGAGGGGGAGAAAAAGAGGAGAAACTCTACTTGAAGAGATAAAAATAGGTAAATATGAAAGTATTTTAAAATAATGATGCATTCATGAGTTTTTTTTGTATGTAAATTCAAGAAGCATAGCAAAGAGAACATCAATAGCAATAATAGTTATAGCTCTGAATTTTTCAGGATCTTGAACAGGTTAATAACTTTGCTGTATCACCATTTCTAGGGTTCTATAAGTCTCCAAAATTAAAGGTACAAATATCTAGATCATTTTAGGAACTCTTTGAAATTTAATCTTAAAGTATATAGACATTTTAAAAAGTTGTACAAATACATTGGTATAATCTTAATTGCTCTATAGCATGTTTAAAAAGGCATAAAAGTATCTATGCTCAAAGCCTTCCTGATTTTTTTTTATTATACAAACAATCATGTTGTTTTAACAGTTCGCATCATACAAAACTATTGTATAGATAAACCATAGTTAAGTTGATTTGCAACCATTACTAGTTGACTATAGCTGTATTCAGTTCCTCCCACAACACACTCAGTTTTTTAATCGATTTACAATTTAGATATTTTCTCTCAAAAATCTCAACAGATAGTAGGAGGAAGAAAAAGGATATCAGCCTAAAACAGCTTCATTGACACAATAGACTAGATCTGTGTGTGATAAATGTTGATACACAAGCAATGGAAGTGTTTCAAGAGCTTTTCCTATGGTTCTTTACATCTGACTGGCATGAATGAAAATAATTGCCCATGTACAAAGTACATTAGAATCCAGTCTACTATATCTTTGGAAGGTGTGTCTTCTTTGGGTAGCATTAGAGAAGTGAGCTGGCAACAAGAAATTCCATTATTTACAGCAGGTTGGGTGCCTTGGAAAATTGCAAAATAAACATGAAGTAGGCACAGCATGGAGGAAAAAGAGGAGCAAGACTGAAAAAAATGACAGAATGATTCTGAGTTATGTTGTTGTAAAAGAAAGGAGAAGCCAGGATTAAGCTAGGATAAATTGACTAATAGGAACAAGACATCAGCGAAAGAAACAGTAAGGCCTCAAAAAGATAGTGAAAGTAATTTATTGACAGTCTAGATAGGCATTGCTAAAAATTTTAATGAATTCTGAGCCTCTGTGTTCACAAAGGAGGATTGGGAACAGATGCCAGAAAGAGACATAAATTTAACGGCAGAGGTGGAAGGCATACTGAAGAAACTCAAGACCGTGCCAGAAGAGGTGACCTAGAAATTAGAACATTTAAAGACTGACAAAACTAAAGGACCAGAAGGTACACGTTTGATGAAGCGTCCCAGAAGAGATAGAGAAACCTTTAGCAAGTTTATTTATAATCTCTTTGGAATTGAAAAGGGCAAAGTAGCACATATTTAAGAAGTGATCTAGCCAAAATCTAGAAATCTTGACGTGTAAGATGAAAGGTGAATCAAGTATTTTAAAAGACAAAGACATCAACAAATTACCTGGATTTTCTAAAGGAGTACAAGACCACGCATGTGAATTTCACAGTCACTCAGAAGTGCGTTTCTATTTTAAAACCATATGAATAGTTACTTATCTACTAAGGCTTTTCTATGATTCTTAAGTTCTGTGCTCTTTCTCTGTTAATGAGCTCTACGAAATTTCAGGTGATCATTATTAGCATACATAAACACTGAAGACTATACAATAAAGTTCTAACAACATGAAGATATTGAAAGTATTGGATCATATCCTCTGAGAGAAAAAAATAAATCTGTAAGGTATCAATTAAATTGAACCCAAAAATACTTATAAAAAAAAGAACCTAAATTGTAAGCTTTGCTCCACCTACTCTGAAGGCCCACCATAAGTTTGTGATTTTGTGACTCTAGCATGACTGAGTCTCCACAATTCAAGAAAGAGGTGGAAAGACTAGAGAGGGTCCAAAGCAGGGCCACAAAGATGATACAATGGCTGGAGAATCTGCCTTATAAGGAAAGACTGAAGGACTTAGACCTTTTCTCCCTGATGAGAAGTCTCAGGGAGGGATCCCAGTATTCCAGTACTTAAAGAGCAGTTACCATAGTCTCTTCACAAGGAGACACATGGAGAAAAAAGAGGCAACAGGAACAAGTTGCACTGGGAGAGGCTTCATCTCAATGTAAGAAATTATTTACAGTGAGAACAGTCAGTCACTGGAACAACCTCCCCAGAGACACAGTAGAGTCACCATCCCTGGATGTTTTCAAGATTCAATTAGACAGGGTCCTAGAATATCTTATATAGGTCCCCCGTTCCCGTGAAAAGTTTGACCAGGTTACGTTTTGAGGTCCTGCCAATCTGGGCTGTGCTGTGATTCAATTCTATAATAACAGAATCGTAGAATCATAGAAAGGTTAGGTTGGAAGGAATCAAAGGCTGCAACAGGATATCCCAAGGACTTTCTATTCTCCAGGCTGAACAACTCAAATTCTCTCAACCTTTTCTCATAGGAGTGGTGTTCCAACCCTCTGATCATTTTTGTGGCCTTCCTCTGGAGCTACTCCAACAGGCTTATGTCCTGCTTATGCTGAGGACTCCAGGTCAGGTCTCACCAGAGCAGAGTGTAGAGGCAGAATCACCTCTCGCAACCTGCTGGCCATGCTGCTTTTAATGCAGCCTGGGATTTGATTAGCCTTCTGGGCTTCAAGTGCACACTGTCAGCTCATGTCAAGCTTTTCATCCAACAGCACCCTCAGGTCCCTCTCTGCAGGGCTACTCTCAATCACATCGTCTCCTAACCTGTACTGATATAGAGGATTGCCCCAACCCAAGTGCACAACCTTTCAGTTGGTCTTGTTGAACCCTATGATGGTTCAACATTTCTCAAGCTTGTCCAGATCCCTTTGGGCAGCATTTTCTCTGTAGGCCTCTAGAATCATCTAGCCCTGTTGTCTGTGATTTCTAGTCCACCATTTCTGTTGCTTGACATCATTTATTTAAAATATAAATCTGGCCCTTTATATGATTTCTTAAACCTCCGAAAATACTAGCTAACTGAAATTTTCACTCGTTCCTGATTTTATAATCATATAAGCCTCTAATCCAGAAGTTTTATGAACTTAATTAAATTCAACAAAAAGAAAGTATGACTACAGAATTGAAATATTTTGCTTAGCTTGCAAAAAAAAAAAAAGGTTTAAAAAACTCAAATGGATTAATACAGATCAAAGCTATAGAAAAATCCTTTCCTGAGTACCCAGCAAAGTTCTTTCAGAGACAACCCAAGAGAAGTTTGCTGCAGGCTTTGTGATGTATGGTACTGGCAGTATGTTACATTAATGTCCTAAGAATTGACATCGGTATTATAAAGGGTAGTTATAAGTTCTAACAGTTTTGAATGAGAGAAGTATGAAAGAAGTATAAGGCCAAAGTATCACTATTAAGACAGATTTTATTCACCTTATATAAAAGTAACCTGAAACACAGAATGTGCAGTAACAGGCTGAAATTTGATGACTGCACAAAACTGGAAAATAAGTCAAAATGAATGAGGTGGACAGTAAAATAAAGAGCAATTGGAAAGGCTAAGAACAAGGACAGATATATAGTTATGAAATAACACTGAAAGATGTAAGAGAAAGACACTGAAGATGAAAAGAAAGATTTTCAATTTTCAAACAGCAATACAGAAAATCTAGGGGTAGTGGAATATATCAGGCAAACCTTTGACCCATTGCTTATAAGCAGTAAATTGTAAGAAAGTGAAACTAGGGCCTCATAAGAAGGTTTGGAAATTATTTGACTGATGTAAAAATGGAATCAAGAAAATAGTGTTTTATTGGGCATAAAACTCACAAATAATGGGTTACAAATATCAAGTAAGGAAATTCTGCTAAGGACTAAATTCTGTCTTGGGAGACAGTCTATTGAAATGAACAGACCTCTACATATATCTTAATAAAAAAATAAAACTGATGTAACTTGGATAGCCCTCACTTGTTTTTAGCTAACATTCTGATTACTTCAACCAATACCTCTGGTAGTTTATCATGTTATACTGTTCAATTCAGCAAACGTAAGATCACTGAAGTTCACCTTTTGGGATAAAAATGCTTGCCCCAACACCCAGAAGAAATGGATAGTCTTTTGATAAGTGGCTGCGTTCAACCCCAAGTTGTTATTACTGTACTTTTCCTATAGGTCTCTCCCCAAAACAAGATGTCCTTTCTTAAAATGTATGATCAGTTTGGGGACTGCTGCACCCAGGACTAGGTTACCCAAGTTCTGAGCATTATGTCTTAGTTTGAGTAGTAGAACTGATATATCTCAGCAGCAGTCAGGAAATGTGTCTCTGAAGGTAAGGAAAGATTTGTTTCTCAGTAGCTGGTTTTTCCTCTGAAAGTTTCTGGCCTCCTTTCTCCTGTAATTGTCCTGGGGCCACAGAGCCCTCAAATGGCCCATCTTTCCATTCCCTAGTCATCTATACGGCTTCCCCTGAAGTCCTTTGCTACAAAATGTATCTAGTTTATTACTCCAACAGTGAATGTGAGGTTTACACTTCTGTTTTACTTCACTGAGATTGTCTTGGGAACTGGTAGGAATACCTGGTACACATAGCCCAGTACACTCCCAGTTTGAACCTCTCTACACAACGAGTTGAAGACCTGGACGAGATGTGACTAGTTGTTCCTGGTTCTTCTGCTCATCTTCAGATATCTCATGTTATCATGTACATGTGGAAGAAACACAGAACATAAACAAATAAAAACCCTGGGTTGACTCCAAACTATCCTCACTTACCTGCCTGCCTCTCACATGAGCTTGTGATTTACCAGGAGGCAGTTCAGTGAATTTTAATATAAACTAACAGACAAAGCAAAGTCATTAGACACACTGAACACTTTGCAATATTTTAAAAACTCTAACTATAATTAATAAGTGTGGTTAAGAGGTTGGGGTTTTTTTGTAAAATGGTACAGTGGACAACACAGAGAAAAGGCAGTGGATTTTTTTTTTCTGAGAGAGAGATCTGCTTTTTATAGTAATTGGGATATAAACATCTAAAACCAGGATTTTATACTAAAAGGTCAAGCTAACCTTACTAATGGTGATTACTCATTGTATAATAGAAAAGGAAATAAAAGCTTTTTTATAAAATGTATCAAATCCTAAGAGTGCTGTTAAACTCATTAAAGAAAAAATGAAGTTAGAGAAACTGGTCTTATTTTTTTTCACTCCCAGTAGAGTTCATTTCTACTTCAACAACTAAGCCAAGGTCACATTTAACTCACTTCAATTTCACCCAGTGCACAAGCTAATGTCAATAGTACAGCTGCCATGCAGAGCTAAAGACTGATGGTTAGACAAAGCCATTTACACAAGGCTGGGTCTTTCATCTTCTCTCAGCTAGTGACATAAGAAAGCACTGAGGTTATTCTCAACTAGAGACTAAAACTGGCATATTAGAAAAAATGTTATTCTCCTTAGCTGTCACACAAAGGATCTGAAGAAATGTAGAAATGTTTTTTTCCTTGGTCATCTAGGGAGATCACAAAGTGACTCTAATAGCCTTCACTCTGAAATTTTCACATGGTTTAAGTGATTGCCAAGTCTGATATTTTCCATTTACACTTCATTGCCATCAGAAAAAGAAAAAAATCAATATACCTACCTACTCAAGTGTGTCACAGGATGAGCTTATAAAAGAAGACATCAGTCTTTTTAGGGCATGAAAAATATACTTATTCAAATATATCTTATTTAAAATGACATAAATTGCAGTGGTTAGTCAAGATTCGATTTCCTCTAAAATATAAGACTTAAAATATTCCCTGACTTGCCAAGGAATAAGAATCTTTCAAACTGTTGATATGTACAAATGTACTCATTTTCTCTTGTAAGTTATACCCAGCACAGTGTACTAATATTAGCGACTATCTTCAGGAATTTTAAAGGGCAGGTGAGATCTAACATGTTATCACATTTCTCTGAGATGGTAAAAATAATTGGAACCTTGCCATGGGAGCAATAGGGGTTATTTTTTGTTTCGATGTTGCTGTGTATTTGAATTTGAGTTGCCTTAGCTTGTTGGCCCTAATATGATTACACATGATGTCATACAGCTTTAACAAGCTCAAATATCCTGAAGCAGAGCTATCTTCCCTTTCCATGCTGTAACTCCTGCATATCTTATCTGTCCTCTTTAAGATTTCTAGCAATTTCTGTGGAACAATATGCAATGCCTTTGTTTTAGATTAATAAAATATCATAGGTACAATGGAATTATCTTGTCAAAGATTTGACTGCTTGTCCATTGTTAAGAACATTTCACAACTGAGAGCCAAATTTGTCCCTGACCGTTCTGCTTTCAATGGAAGCTGAAAGGTCATCATTCACCTTATGATGTTGTTTCAACCCCATTATCTTTTCTATCTTGTTTTAGCACCTCTCTCTGGCAAAGGGAGTGAGTAAGATGCTGAAAAACTAAGATGGTATTTTAGGCTATCTGCCAACAAGTGTTAAATAATAATGGAATTTGGTTGCTTACAAATTGAGCACAATTGAATTTAGACATTGAACAGATCATTTCTGTGATTTTTCCCATCCCTAGCTGGCCAATCATCTAAAAAGGCAGAAATAGTAGGGTCAATCCCGAAACTCTTTCCTCCATGTAGTTGCACAACATACCAACCATAGAGCTACTAGGCCATCCCCCACAGTTACAAGTATTTCAAGGTCAATTTATCAATTTAACAGCTTCATCTTCTTAATCACTAAACTTCTGTCTCTTTGAGCTTGTGCTGAAAGACTGTGGCTGCTAATTAAAATGGAGCTTTACTAGCAAGTACACAAATTAGATCCTGTCAGTAAGTTTATTCTAACTATTGGTCATTTCTAAATGCCTTTTTAATCCCCTAATTTTTACATTAAAATTCAAAAGCCTAACAATCTTAATCACCCCTACATCAAATTCATCATTAAGAACAGGAAGCCAGATGGTATAATTTTGATTTACCGGACTTCAGCGTGAATTAATGTACTGAGTGCCGATAATGAATACATCAAACCTGATATTGCAGAAACCTATGAAACTGGCATGTTAAATTAATAACACACTTTGCACAATGAAAGCATGTAAGCTCATATAAAACTGAGGAGTAATGGTCCCTTTTATTTTAAATGGTCTTTATTAGCCTGCAGTTTTGACTCTTTAAAAAAAAAAAGATTAATATTGAGCCTAAGAAAGTTCTGCCTGTGTCATATCTGTTGTTTTTCGTGTAGGCGTGAAGTGAAATGAAAATAGAAATCCACCTGATTTCAAAATTTATAGTTGTGAAAGATATATTGGTGGAGAAAAGGCTCCACTGAATTGACTGAACCCATTCAATTTATGTTGAAATTATGGTTAAAACTTCGGCATGATGAAATACACTTATCCCAAAATGTAGTAGCACAATGTTGTTTACCACATGGGATAGTTAATCATTACATGGACTGTGTAATGAATTATGCAGATTATGTCAAGTTTTTGCTTTTACTCTTTTCTTTCTAATGTGTGTTTTTTCTAGTTCCGATATACCTTTGCACTTTATGGTGAATATGAAACTTAATAACATTTTGTTGGAATGGAGGGTCAGGAATTGGTTTTACTGAAAAACAGAGCAGTCATATAGTCAGAAATAGTTGTTATATAAAATATACCAGGTAGGTAAGGTGCATGCCTGACACATTTTCTGATTATTTAGTAATTACGTAGTATGGAAATGGTATAGAAATTAGCATTTTTGAAAGAAAATTGATGGATAGCAATTTATAATATTCCAGAACATTTGGACCAGTGAGTAGCTTGTGTTCTAGTAGTGAGAGTTTACATAGGTTGAAATTACTTAAGTATATCACTTCTTAACATATAATTTTACATCTACTTAGTGAAAATAACAATATAACAATCATTACAATTTCTAGTGGACCTATGAATACAAGGACCCAAACAAATTCCTGCTCACACCAGAAACAATATTGCCTTCAGCTTTAATGATGGCAGGATTGGACTCAAATACTTAACTAGAGTTCCTGCAGTTTCCTTTTCAAATATGTAGCAACACCACAATAGAAGTAGACTGTCAACTATGAATTATAGCTTTGAAGTATGTCTGAGTTATATAACTTCTAAATGAAGTCGTGTTTGGAATGGTTTTATATGGAACAACCTAAAATATATGAATGTAGGCCTATAGACTATAACCCAGAAAGGCCAGATGAGAGTCATCTCTGTTTTGGAAACCACAGACTGTTTGCTCTAAAAGCATTTAGAGAGTTAGAAGATGCCTGGTCCAGGTCTGAGCAGCATAAAGCTGACTGAATAGGTTAACATCAGCATAAACATTTCTCTGACTTTATTTTGTCTCTGAATCTCCACAGAGTAAGTGAATGTTTCAGCAGTCTCCATGTAGCTGAAGGAAATATATTCAATATAATGAGGGCAGGATAATACCAGGGAAAACATTGTGCACCTCAATTAGGTGCTACTTTCCAGTTAGCTTTCCTTATTGCATGAGTATGTTCTTGCACTGACAACTATGGTGAATGATTTGTATTGCTTAGAGATAAACTGCTAAGACTGATTACTAAACAAAACAAGAGAGGCATTGCAGCTTTGTCTAGGAGTATATAAAAACCCTCTTATGCCTCTTCTTTATAGATTTTAGTAGTTTTAAACTTCAAAGAAGTAATAGTTTACTAATATTTGGGGAGGGAAGAGAAAGACAGTTTCTCCCAAAAATGAAATTTACACTGCAAAACTGTTCTAGCAAGTTGAACAGAATAAATCAGTTGTTCCTGGATAGAAATGTTTCTCATTTTTAAATCTCTAGCTGAAGTTCATTTGACAAATCTATTATAAAATGAATAAACGTAGCTCTGTGTGATTTGTCCATTGTCAACATGTTAACACACTTTATTTGAAGGTAGATTGATGAAGGGTGGCTGAAGGAGTTTACCCTCCTGAGTTAAAGAATAGAAAACCCTTTTTTCTTAGCATTTTTCTTTTTTTCTTAGAAGTTCACAAGAGTAGATATACAATTATCCTCGACTTGCTGATGCAAAGGAACAGAGCATTTAGTTTCTTGTCACTGTCTCTGAAATTCCTAAAGGTACAATTAGCATTTCATTTGACATAATGTTGAAAGGTTCATAGATTGATCTTCCCTAAAATGCAGCAAGAATTTTTTGAAATGCAAATTTTGACATTTATTAACTTTTATTCCAGATCTGTTTATAGACTGTAAAACTGTGCATACATTTAACTCAAAGAAGCTAAAAGGACAATGTTTAGGTGGATACTCTGTGTTATAATAAAAGTCTATTTTATTGTTTCAACAATGAAATTTTTATTATCAGAGATTTATGATATCAGCACAGCAGTTTTTACTGCATGATTCACAGTGTTTTTATAGATGTATATTCAACAAAACAAGGAGAGAAATTGTACTGCAGTGCTCTCTCTCAGGAGTGCATTTCCCCATTGAAATAATGTCAGCAGTTTTCCACCTTCAAAGCCCTATGTTTTCAAATCAATTAACAATTCTAATTGTGCTGGAACAGTTGTTCACTTAGCTTGGCAAATGGGACAGGAAACATTATTTCCTTTCTTTGCCTAAAAAGAAGACTTTAATCTTCTGAACCATATTTAACATATAAAAAACAAACAACTGAAAAGTTAGGCAGTTTGGAAACTCACTCAATTGTAAATGTAGTTTTTTTCAGTGTTCAGGCCTTGGTAGAAGAATGGAGTAAGAGCACTACAGTTTCCCCTCTGGGTGCCAGCAAACCATCTTACGATTCATTCTGAATATTTCAAGTGAGATTTGTATCTATCTGGACAGCTGTAAGAGTTATTGCTTTAGCAAGATGGTAAAACAAACACTGATTCTGGCCAAACTAGTGATACCAGAATGCAGATCTGTATCATTTTAAGCAGGGCTGAGAAAGTAAGTGATACAACATGCCAGAACGAAGACTTAAAGGCCAAATTTACATTCCATTTTATTTATATTCATATGTATTGTGTGCTTGGATAGGGGCAAAATGAAAGATATAATTACTGTGACTACATGTAGAGACTAACTTCCAACAGTTAAAATAAATAAGCCTGTTTCTTCTGCAAACCCTGAAGAGATTTACCAGATGGGCAAAATAACATTAGCCCCTTTAACAAATGGAACAGTCTCGTGTCACAACATAGAATTATGCAACAAGCCCTTTTCAGGATAAAAGAAGTCAAGGACTGAGCAGTTGAACACCAAGCATAGTGCTGTATAACTAAACAAAATGAGAATCCTCTAGCAAAAAAAAAAGTACAAATACAAAGTTAAGGTTTTATCTTTTCATAACAGGCATTACTCAGATGGCCGCAAACCCAGTAATAATGTGTGTTGTTCATATCAAGCTAACTACTCAGTACAGGTTATCTATGAAAGATCTGGTGAGCATTGACAATTGCATTCACCTCAGTCCTAGCCCTGTGTAGGATTTTGCCAAGAATATGGTTGTATGTTGTGCATGAATCTTCTAGGTGGTTAGAATACCATTTTTCCATAACTGTAGCCATGTCTCACACAGTGCAATCTAAGCAGTCTTCACACGAACAGCATTGTTGTAGATGCTGTTTCTAACATATACCTATTCAGATCTGTTTCAAGAAAGAGGTAGAAGAAAGTTTTGATTTCCATGGATTATTTTTTTTCTTTTACTGCTTTTCTGTGAGGTTATTTAAATTTCTTCACTATTTGTTTGCATGTGTGGTGGTGCATTTAGACAGGAGGTCAAAGTAAAAATGGCAGCAAACTTTTAGGAATTCAGAGTCTAGAATTGAACTTATTTGAGTACACACAGATTACACAATTATTTCCCACCTCTTTGCTCAACACTGATGCAGTTGTTGTGCACCCTCATAATTAAACTTAATTGCTCACCGTTGAGACGGACAATATTTATTGCACAATTTTAATTATCCACTAATGAGAAAACGGTCTCATTTGTTGAATCTGCTAGAAGAATGGCATCATACAAAGATACTGCTTCTGGTGTTATTGTCAGGTTTCTGGTTCGGACCTTGAAACTTATAGAATCATAGAATGGTTTGGGTTGGAAGGGACCTTTAGAGGTCATCTAGTCCAAGCCCCCTGCAGTGGGCAGGGACATCCCTGTCTAGATCAGGTTGCTCAGAGCCCTATCAAGCCTCACCTTGAATGCCTCCAGGAATGGGGCCCCAACCACCTCCCTGGGCAACCTGTTCCAGTATTCCACTACCCTCATGGTGAGGAACTTCTTTCTAATAGTTAATAACTTCTTTCTAATACTTGATCCAAAACAGAGTGAAAGCTAAATGAAACTCATCAGAAACTATGGTCCCGTGGGGTGGTGAAGAAAATGTTGTGAGAAACGGATAATGGTCAGTACCTATTTGCCATTCATAAAAAGATAGTAGTATCTGGCAGAGATTTAGTTCTTTTTGTCTACCTTATCATCATACACCTCTCTGCAGAGCCTGGTATCAATTCCCTATTTTGTAAATTATGAATTAAGGCAAGCATTATTCAGGGTACTTAGTCACCCTGACTACAGCATATAAATTCAAGAAAGCCTGCCTGCCATCCAAGGCTGCCAAATCTGCACTTTTTCTGTTCTCTCAGTGGTGATGAGTACTCATAATACCTAAACTAGGTAATGATAGGAGACAATATTAATGTGATTTGCTCAATGATTTTGTCTAAGCTGATAGCAGAGATTACAGTAGAAGGCAGGTATGTGTGCACCACTGCAGATGCACAGACATGTTTCATTCTGGGTGACTATACTTCTGGAGCAGTACTAGTCCTAAGTGTAGACTTAGGCACCTAAACTGACACTCAGGAGGAAATAAGATCAAAATAGCACTCTTGGAATTATTCTTTGCCCACTGGGCACCTTGATTTATCACTTTCCAAAAAAATAGAAGAAGGCATGCAATGATGCCCTAGTTCCTGCCTGATATTTCTTTTCATTTCAGAAAGTAAGCCTTTTTCTATTTAAGCTTCCTTGGGTCTCAGCTCCGTGGGTTTTCATACTGATTTTGTCCCAGCACTACCAAGTTCTTCACAAAATATAAGGCAAATTTTGCTCTCGCTGGAAAAAAAAAATGTTGGTGTTTTTTCACTCTGTGTCTAATGGCTAAAGCATCCATACAGGAATTCCCTCTTCCTTCAGATCCTCCTGGGAGAAGGTTCTATCCAGTAGGATTGTAGCATTTGCTAACATCTCTGCTTAGTGTGAACGTTTAGAGCACCTATTTCAATGAGAGATCTCTGCATTTCTTGTCCCTACTTATAGTCACCTTACTGAGGTTTGCATTTAACATTCATTGGTTTATATGACAAAATTTCAGATATTATTGGGAATAGAACCTGTTCCAAGCAGCCCTACTCACCAGGCTAGATAGGCATATTCTCAGCTTGCTTTTCCTTTCTGGCCCAACAAATCTTGTACCTACCTTGTCACAGTAACACATGTCTTATAATCAGGTTAAAATGAAGGCAATTTCTTCTAATATGTTTTTAGCTTTCAAGACTGAAGCTTCTACAACAAAAATGTAAAAAAGATTGTGACTCAAAAGCTTTTCTTCTTTCCCAGTTTCAGCCAGCTGGTATAATACATTCTGTTGCCCTTTTTACAAACTTTTTATTTTTCTTGCATGATTTCTTAGGGAGGGTGAACAATGCTCCTTCCCCAGAGTAGATCTGTTTTCCTAAATAAAAGATAACAGCAACACAGGCTTTAGCACTGAATCCTTGCTGTCCATACTGTTTAATTCTTAGTTTATACCCTACTTATGCTGTCTACAGGGTAAATCTACTCTAGAAGAGAATAGTCTAAAGGAGTATAAATAAACTGCCAGTAAGAGCCTTGTGGCCTCATAGCTGTAGGCTGACCTTTGGCCCTTTTTTATTTACTGGTATAGATACACAGAAACTGACTGCAGTGCTCTACTGTGAGAAGTAGGTTTGAGAAGTGTGCTATGTCAATAGCTACACAGAGGTACCTTCTATTGAATTCTTTGGGTGGAAAAAAACATGGAGGAGCTTTTCTTCCAAAATCATTCTGGCAGTGTGAGTTCTCAAGCAGCAAAGTGCCTTTCCAAAGTCCTCAGTGAGACATCTAACCATAAGGATGGCATGGGCCTTCAGATAACTTTTATCACTGGTGTTTCTCACTTAACCATCTTTAGCTATTCTGGGTGTCTGTGTTCGATAGAGGAGAGTATCTCAAGTACCAAATGTGACATTTTGAATTCTATTCTCCAGACACTGCTAAAGGTTAGGAACTATGATATCTGTCTCTGTCCTTCACCAAGCCTAACATTTTCACACTTTGACCCTGAGTAGGCATCCTTGGCCTAGAAGCTGCAGCTCATACAGAACCTGTCTCTTATTTGCACTGCTGGAGAGGAGCATGTTATTCACTTCTGGTGTGCTGCAAGGTTTATTCTCTTTATGGTCAATTCTCAAATGCCTGTGAGAAGATTATCCTGGTTATAGATTGTATGTGTCATGATCTATGAAAATAAAAATAAAATCCTTCTGACCTCATTCCACGCTTGTACGCTCATTCTTGAAAGGTAAATATACTAAACAGAATGTGCAAGCATTTACTGTATGTGTGTTTTGTTTTATCCATGCCTAATTTCATTTGGTTATCCTGTTCTTGGAGAGTTGGCAGTTTTTATGCTTGAAATCTGCTGCTGTAGAGTTACACAGAGTTTTATATCTAAAGTACCATGAACACCTACGCCACCATAAAAACAGTCATCATGATTTGGGATGGCTTATTCTTGACTACTCTTTGCCCTCTTCAGTGTGTAACTCATTCTTGCCATTCCTATTTCCTTGTTCTTGGTACCAGTGAACAATTGATTTCTTTTGATGGAGTTTTGATCAATGTTGTGTTGGGTATATATATCCAAGCTTTTTGAATTTTCTTTCAGTGTTTTTAGTGATTTGTACTGTGGTAATTGTATAGCACTTAAATATTATAGATGCCTGTGCCAAGATTAAATAAATAAAATTCAGTGTGCTATGAAATGTCATCCTCCTTTGTTTTTCTTTGTATATTTTGATTTACTTAATGAATAGCTTGCATTTTTCAACTGATATTTGTTAGGTATTTTGCATAATAATAATTTGGAGATTTCTATCCTGAATGTTTTTTATTTCTATACAAAGTATTGTATGACACTTACTCCAACTAAGTTGATGATTTTTTCTGTCATTTATTTATTATAGTACAGTGTAACTGAGACACACTTCATAATAATAGGATGATAACATGCTTATTGATCTTATTTTAATCCTTCAGTTTTATCTTAAAACATGGAATTAGAAAAATGGTTTCCCCTTTGTTACTAATATTTATTGCCAAAAAGTCTTATCTAGTTAAAATATTTTATCTCATTTACTGAAATTTTAGACATTTAACATCAATTCAACAATGGTATTTCTGGACCTCATACACAAATATGCAAGTGTCTTTAATATTCTGATTTAAAAAATCAAGTATTCAAGAGAATGATGCATGAAACTTAATAAAACCTGTCCACCTTTTGTAAGACTTTGTTTGCTCAAAGGAACTACAATGGTTGCTTGAATATCAATTACATTAGTTACTAGATTAGAACCAAAGATTAAAATCCTGTGATTATGTATAGATAGTAAATATTTTAACCCAGTTGAATCTAATATGTATTTCTGTTAAAGAGAACAGGGTTATGCTATGTTTATGACAACTGTGAAAGCTTTATTCTATTATTTTCTCCATTTTGCCAACTTATTAAAAGACCAAATTAACAGTTTTTATAATTTAATAATCATTCTGTATATGCTGCAGGGCATTTGTGCAACAAAAGTCATGTTTTATTAAAACACAGAAACATACTTTTGGTGTTATATTTAGGAATAAAGACTTGAAATTCTGGCCCCAATGTCTGATAAAATGCACCCTGTATGAAACAGTAACCACTACACATTATCTGAAATGAGTAAACGTGATTTTCCTTTAAAAAGTACTCTGAATACTATCATAAAGCATTTTCAGTTTACTCATTTTAATGGTTGAAAAACTGGGGTAGAATACTAGAGCAAAAATATTCATTCATAGATTCA
>VWZO01009779.1:0-33803 GCA_013396975.1 Bucco capensis
CGGCCATCTATCCAGTTTTTAACCCAGTGAGTCACCATCCCTGGATGTGTTACTAAGAGATATGGTTTAGGGGCGAACTTTGTAGAGTAGGGTTAGACTAGATGATCCTAAGGGTCTTTGCAAACCTGAATGATTCTATGATTCCATGATTCTACAAGGGCCTCACTACCACAGGTGTCCATCTCATACATGGCCTGTGTTTTAGAGAAGGTCTCTGGTAGACACTACCAGTGCATATCTTAACTCAAGCCCATGTTGTCAGCCTTTCCACTTCTGAAAATTTCTCAAATCCAGAGACAGGACTTCCCTGGAGGCAGCCAGTATTTACTTCCAGCAGAACTACTGGACTTTGCCACTGCTGCTTGTCTCAGGTATAACAGTGTTCCTGAAGTGCACATTCACCTCTAAAACAGTGAAAATAACCTGGCAGCTCTTACTCTGAGGGACATTCGCCCAGCTAGAGATTGCTCTCCAAATCAATTTCCCATACCTATCCCCTAGGATACAAGTGTGCAGAGAAAGCTGCAACAGTTGCACTGAACTCCTTGTATTTAAAGACTTACGCTCTCCATCAAGTAAAGAGTAAAGCTAATAAAATGCCCAAGCTAGATACTAAGCATCATAATCGTTATTTGCTATTAACTGCTATTTTGCAAGTATGCTTTCTAGATCCAAAGCACCAACACAGTAAGTACGTTCAGTCTGTTCAGTCTGAAACTACACTAAATAGCAAAGGCTTCTTCAGCTGAAGAGATACCTCAGGCAGTTAACCGACCACCTAGCATAACCAGAGCAGCATTAAAGAGTTGCAATTGAAATACCTGATGGCTTGGAGACTGCACTTAGTGTCTTTGTCATCATCTTACAAGAGCCCTTTTAGAATGGGGCTGTCTCTAAACCAATATGTAGTCTAGCTGCAAGCCTTTAATGCTGCTCTCCCTGTGTAAATGGTGTTGACTGCCTCAAGGACCTCTTCAGCTGGAGAAACCCTTGCTTTCTAGCTTAAATTCCCCATACACACTGCATCTGTGAAAAGCACCTCTTGCAACTCAGCTTGACACTTCAGGTGCCATCTGCAGTAGACCATGGCATATGTAGCATCAAAAGCCAGATGTTCTGGGCTAAAAGCTTTAACCACTAGCCTCATGCTCTGTTCCAGGCACAGTCTGAAAATAACTTGGGGTCTCCTGTGGCCCCTGGTGCAGTAACTGTGCCGACAGCAGAGGGAGCATTAAGCTCATTGCCCACGGTAAAGTGNGCTCTGTTCATTTTTAAGTACACAGACACGTCTTCCTACAGAATAAAGATAAGTCTGAGAGTCAAGGCTTCCAGCTACAGCTCAGGGTGTTCTACTTATACTTGGATGTTAATAGTCCTGTAAAGACAATGCACCTCATTTATGCTGGGGTCAGTACCATGACTATGAAAGGAAAGAGTCGTTGTCGTCATGGCTAGGCTTCGCCAACGAAGATCCAGGGAGGGCTCCATCCACGCTCCTCATCAGCACCTTTTCCAAGCGTGCTGATAAAAAGAGGATAGCAGATAGCACCCTCGAGCCTGCGCTATGGATTTTTTTTAGGTGAGACACAGCATGCACAGAGCTGGACCCACCCTTTAGTCCTAAGGTTCATCTACCAGGGTCTAGCAAGCTTGGACACTGGCAGAAAAGTCCTTACAATGGAGATTTAACCTCTTAGATGGAAGGCCTTACAGGGCTAAACAAGCTCCATCTGCCCGCGTTTGGAATCAGAGTTGTCCTTCTCCTAGGATGACTGCCAGAAGGCTAATGAGCTCATCCTACCCATCCAAGGATTATAGGAACATGGGTATCACTCCCAACACTTTACCGTGGGCAATGAGTTTAATGCTCCCTCTGCTGTCAGCACAGTTATCGCACCAGGGGCCACAGGAGACCCCAAGGGATTTTCAGACTGTGCCTGGAAAGGAAAGAGTATATATATATATAGATGTGGGAATTAGTGTTCTGCAAGAACACTTCAGCCAGGCAGGACAGGAGTAGTACAACTAGCTGTCTGAAGCTGGGAAAAGAAACTTGCAAGTGTTTCAGTTCTCAGTCTAAGTATAGGATGACTAAGATTAAGGACTACCATGTTCAGACCGTAGGTTTACAATAGGCTGTAAGATCTTTAAAAGACTGCACACCATAGCCTTGTAATTGCTGTTCCAAGTTGAAAGTTGCCAGATAGATTTTGTCTCTTAGAATCCTCTAGAGGGACTGCTAATACATACTACACCATGGGCATGTGGTGAAAAGCTCTTTTCCCCATGCAATGGGATTGACTACAAGTGGTCCTTAACTTCGAGGGAATAAAAGCTGCATTGAAGTAATTTTTATTAGTTCTGCGTAAGTAGCAAGATATCAGGTTCTTAGAGGGATTACAAGGGCCAGAACAACATCTTTAAGCAGTTACTTGGTAAAAAGAAATGAACAAAACTTTACCACAGGATGAGAGAGGAAGCAGTACCTGTTACTTGGATGCAAGGTTCTAAAAGGAGTGACCCAACTGTGCTGCAGACAAGTGACAGAAGCTGCTAATGCTACCTTTTCTACAGGCCCAGACACTGACCCAGGAGTGACAAGCTGAGCCACAACTGACTTTCTAATAAAGCAAAGAGAAGATTCTAGGCAGCCACAGGATGTCTAGAGTATCACCTGACATTCGATGAAGTAGCAACTCTTCAACATAGTGCATGCCTTAGGACTACTGACGTCAGCTTGACTGAATAGCGGAGCAGATAATGTTACCCATGCAGTATCCTTCCACTAAACATACCTAGTTTTGTGTTCATTTTGAAAACATCCTCCCACCTACTATAATGTTTACTTCCCCAATTTTCCCACCACCAGCCTTCTCGCTGTTAGAAAGAATCAACTCACTGATGTATCATTCCAAGCAAACACCATGACAGTGTCTTCTGCCACAGGGCTCTCTTTACCTTCATTGACTCTGAGTACAGTATATATTCCCTTAGCACAGGCAGGAATTCTTCTGTCATGTCTTCACTGAGTTCTTCAAGAGCTGTGCAGCAGTTCCCAATACAGGCAGACACTCCTTCCAGTGGCTCTGATAGTTCAACCTCCAGCCCTCCCCAGGTTGAATAAACAGGTCCATATTCTCGTAGTTCCACCAAGTATTCTGAAGAGGCACAAGGAAAACTAGATTAACAGAGTATGAGTGAGGCACAAGGATCTAAACACTCATACCAAACAGCAAAAACTATGCACCAACCTTGGCAAACTAACTACCCCGGGACTCAAGCCTTGTATTGAAATAGCTTCTTAACAGAAAGAACGGTATGGCTGCACAGGTGACAAGGTCCAAGCTGCCTCCTGCTTAACTCGCCATTCCCACAAACTTCCAATACAAAGACAATTGCATCTGTGCAGTACCCAAATTTTTTTTTAACATCCATCAAACTTTGCTCTACTAAGACAGGTCTGTAAAGGTTATCTTTGTCTGGGAATTCCATCTGTACTCCTCCAGATGGAATCTGCACCTATTTTCCTCCTCCCCCAAAAAGTCTTTCTAAAAATGTCTCCAGTATGAAAGTAAGTTGGTACAACAACAAGTGCAACTTTAAAGAGTATTTGGAGAGTTGAACTAAATCGAAATACTGAGTAAGGCTTTGGGCTTGTTATGTGTCTCCAAGAGGCACTAGATTTTGCTAATTACAAGCCAGAATCATTGATGCAAGTTGTCTTGGTCATGCCATCAATCAGAACAAGATACAGAGCACTCAGACTGAAGTTTTATGATAGAGCATCTTGTGTCCTTACCCAGCTGTTCCTTGATAATCCGTTGTGCTATTCTGTCAATGGTACCAAGCTTTAGAGAGAATGTCTCTAGATAGTCTCCAATGGCTGCAAACTCCAGTGGCCGACTTCTTAATTTGTAGCCTCCTGTGACGTATTTGACAGACTCTCCCATCTTTGACAGCAAAGCCATTCCTTGCTTTTTGTAGGCATTAAGATCCTAGGAAGTTAAAAATAAACCAAAGAGTTTAAAAAATACACCAAACTGTTGAAAAATAGTTCACTTACATGTCAAAAGATTAATACAGTGACAGATACTGTCTAGTCAAGATCAAAACTTGCTAAGGCAAGAGATCACATGTAACATATAGTCTTGGACAAAACCTCCCTTTGGACATGCTGTACAGCTCAGCACAGTTTCAGAACTATCTCTAGATGGAGATAAGCTATCTAGGAGAATTGCATGAAGTAAAGTATAAATGAATAAGTGGTCCACCTTTGCGTATGACCAAACTTCCCCATGTTCCTGTACTGTCACAGGGGAATTAGTGATATTAACACTTCTGTTTCAATCAATACTGTTCATGTCATTCATCCACACATACTTTTATGTCACAGCCCACCAAACTAGTATTCTGCAAATCATAGAACTGTCAGGGTTGGAAGGGACCTTAAAGATCACCTAGTTCCAACTCCCCTGACATGGGCAGGGACACCTCTCACTAAATCAGCTTGCTCACAGCCCCAGCCACCCTGGCCTTCAAAAATTCCAGCCATGGGGCTTCCACCACCTCTCTGGGAAACCTGTGCCAGTGTCTCACCACCCTCATGCTGAAGCACTTCTTCCTAATATCCAACCTAAATCTACCCTCCTCGAGCTTTTATCCATTCCCCCTAGTTCTATCACTGCCTGACACCCTAAAAAGTCCTTCATCAGCTTTCTTGTAGGCCTCCTGCAGATCCCAGAAGGCCACTAGAAGGTCTCCTCAGAGCCTTCTCTTCTCCAGACCGAATAACCCCATGCACCGTCTGGCTCTGGTGGCCTAGTACAGAGCTACATATTGCATGCCTATTTGGTCAGCAGCATCCTCACACCAGCTGCATGGTCAAATAGGAGGCAGGGGAAGACTGTACACAGAAAAAGCACAGAGTGTAGAGGAGAACAGCACAGCCTCTCTGCAAGACAGAATGCAGCTCAGGCTGAGTTAAATGTAGCCACACTGCCTGCACAGAAAGCTTAAACCTCCTCGCCAACACTTTACACATTTGCAAAAACTGACATTCAGACAGCCTCTGCAAACAAGCTTATTTATAGATAATGTTCAGGGGATTTCACCTTGACAGCACAATGGAATAAAACTGGTTTTAGTCAGGCAAAACACCATCATTTTAACGCTTTACTCCTTCCAGAAGGGGTCACTATTCAACATCTCAGAACAGGCTAGTAGCTGCAACTAGGCTATCCTATGCAGCCTGACAAAGAGGCGTTTTCAAACCAAGCACACCTGTAGAGGTCAAGAATCAAGACAGGGTTTTACAGACTAGACTAAAAGCTTATGTGTTCTTTCGAAAAAAAAGCAAAACAACAAAACCACAACAAAGACATCTTCAAAACTCATGCTATGGTATTCTTTCCATGTACTTACACAAGTCAAATATAAGTGTAATTAAGTGAACCTGACATCTTGGCAGCTACTATAATTATGAATTATGTTTGCATTTAAATGCAGTTGTTCATTGACTCTTGCATTCTGCCTGTTTTAAGCAGTACCTGCACACAGGCATCACAAAAAGACCTTTCAACTCAAAATTATTCACTCTTTCATACATTCTGGAGTGTTAATGGTCCAAACAGGGAACGTGAAAAAATGTTTCTCTTTTTCAACCAGGTGATCTCCTGACTTTTTGTAGTAACTAAACTCTGAAGCCCCGGCACACTGACCTGACACCTCACTGCTGCAATATAGCAAGATCCAACACTAGAGACAGCCAGAAAAAAAGTGTCTTCTTCCTTCAGCCTCCCTGGATGCTCTGCACTCTCAAGGCAAGCCCTGCTCAGGGGCTTACCATTCGTTTTGCAGAGGTGGAAGAAGATGACTAAGCAGCTAAGAAAGTTGCATCACGCTTTGACAGCTGAAAAGCAGAACAAAGCTACCTGTCATTTATCAAGGTACTACACAAACTCTGCATTACTGACTTGTTTCAGCAGTTAAGTTCACTACGCAGGGAAAATAAAAGGAAAATGGAGATTGAGTCTCCTATTACCAGCAAACATAATTTGAGATCATTTTAGGCTCATGCTAAGTGGTACATCTGAGTAAGCTAGTATAATGTGACACTGGAAAAACACGCTTTTACAGCTCCCTGACTTATCAGGTCAAACCCAAGCATGACTACAGGTCCTTCTAGTCTTATCTAAAATGCAGATCAGAAAAGAGCCACAGAAAATTGCACAGTTGCTGGATGAGTCATGCAGCAGATGACCACAAAGTTGTTGACTAAGAACAAGGAAGAATGCTTAGTTTTGAAGGAAATGAGTGCAAGCAGAATAGAAGGTACAGACAAGAAAAAGAACTCAAGAAACTCAAAAGCTTTTGTGCAAGAGACATCTCTCCCCCTCCAGTTCCCTATTCACTAAAAGAGGATTTTACAAAGTCTACAATTCTGGACCTCTCTTGCATCAGAGAAGTATGTTCTAGACACATGAATACAAAGATGTGGGTATGGAGAACTGAATTTGTAAATCTGCAGACCACACCTCCCTTCAAGCACATGGAATTCACATCATTGTGACACATGGGAATCTGTCACACACAACACCCAAGGTCCCCAACAACTCTCTGGTCTTTTAGGGGAAGTTCTGACCTGCACATGTAGTTCTATTAATGACTTTTAACCTTTGTTTTAAAAGAGACTGACATATCTGTTCTGTTGTCCCTTGTCAAAGACAATGTTTAGAATTTACAAGCTTACCTTGGCTGTGAGAAACACATTGAAATGCTCATTGAAAGAAAGCACTGGGTGATCAGTTATTCTCTTCAAGAACTTGTCTAATGCCTTCCTCCTTGTCTCCACGAACTCTTCAGAGAAGCGATCAACAACACCTTTCACCACAAACTTCTCAGGAAGAGGCTGTCAGAAACAAGCAAAATGCACAAGATTCAAAAGACCAAAACCCTGCTTCTGCTATTTGGAAACATACAAAGCAATCAAACTTCAGTCTTAAGAGGAACTGAAATGTTGATGCAAGGCCGGCTCTCAATTACCCTGTAGCTGGTCTTGCCTAATGCTACTCAGCAATTCTACTGAGTGGCTTCAGCTGAACTACATTATGGCTGGCATTTAGCGGGAGGAAGGGGTGGGGGGTGGAGAAGAAGGGAAAGAGTGGGGGGAATCGGAGTTTAAAAACTGCAGGGGGTGGGTGGCTGGGGGAGGCACTGAGGGAGGCAGGAGTCAGGGCAGTCCGGTCTGTTGTGCGGCAGCAGCAAAACTGCTACATCTCCCACCACAATCGCCCTGAATTTTGAGGCTCATCCCAGCCCTGCGCTGGGACTTTGTTTGCCCAGGCAGTACTCACACACTAAGTACTTCTAGCATAGCTTACAGTGTTATCCCCACCTGCTATCCATGTTCAAGCTCTAGCTCTAAAGGATGTTCCAGCAGAGCTGCGCACTATTCACAGCAGCAATGTGCACACACACCACGTCCTCCTCAAGGTTGAGTTCCCTTGGAGTGAGCAGCCTTTCTTCAGAAAACTTATGTTCTGTTTACCGTTTCCCTCCCATTCTGAACAATTTAGAGCTCCTGGAAGGCTGATACATTTAGCAACAGCGCCACGCTGAGCAAAGACACATGAGTAGGCCTGACACAAATGGTTGAGCAGTCCAGGCTGAAGCCTTCCTTGAAGAACAAGCACACTTGGTCACCTATTGCAGCCAATATTCCTGAACACATTTGTTTAAGTGACAAAACTCTGCCAATATACCTAGTATTTCATCTTACTCTTGTTTCAACTCCACTGGGTCACCATGCCAACCTCATGAAGTTCAACAAGACCAAGTGCAAGGTCCTGCATCTGGGTTGGGGCAATCCCAAGCACCAATACAGGCTGGGCAGTGACTGGCATGAGAGCACCCCTGAGGAAAAGGACTTAGGGGTGCTGGTGAAATAGCCTGCCCAGACAGATAATCTGCTTACTCTTAGGCTAGCAATGACAGCCATTTTCACTAACACTAGGAATCGGGATTCTTTTCTGAGAAGTCTCTGTCACCTGAAATCCATGACAAAACTAATTCAAAGGAAAAAATGTGTACGCATATGTCTTCCCCACCATATCCTAGCTGATGTGGGATGAACAGGAAGATTGCACTTCCCCAAAAAACCCAGCCACCATGACTTAGGTGCAAAACAGTGACATTTTAAGAACTGTATATAGTTCTTACCTAATTTAAGACTTATTATGCTTAGCATTCAGATCGAGTTAAACCAGTGTAAGGTACACCCTAACTAGACTTCAGAAGAATGGTGCTTAGTGCAGTAGTCTTCACAGAGGAAGAAACTCTTCTCTTGCTTTGTAAACTTTGGCTGAGACTCAATACTTTAAAAAGTCACTACCTTAGCACCATACACAGGAGGAAACAACCCTAGTTCAACCAAATACATGCACTGAATAATCACTAAAGTTTGAGCATTTGAGATCCACAGAAGGGTGCACCTCTATTACAGAGACTTCTGCCATTTAACCTTTAGCTGGTTTTAGCTTCAGCAGTGGTTATAGCCCTTTACATTTTAGGCCTTTGGAGGTCCATCCCAAGTAGGCAGTACACACAGCTAGCAACTCATATCCTGCTTTAACTGTGTGTTACTGATCTACCTTATAGTCTTGCAGCTTAATAGTGTACTCTTCTCTGCTGTGACATGTGAGTAGAATTCACTGTAGTAGAAATGACTTCAAGTATCCAAATGTCACCATCCACAGACAAGATCCTTGGCAATGTTAGGCCAAGAACTAGTCCAGGGACAGATTTGAGAGCATTTTTACTGTTGTTTGAAAAAATAGATTAGAATAAGTCTCTGATCATTTTTTTTAAAAAGCAAAGATTAGTAACCAAAGAGATAAAACACAATCCATATTCAGTTTAATTTAGGCTCCTAAATGTAGGCTATCATGACTCACTGCACTGAGAATACATACCATTTATTACAGAAAGATTTTATAAGCAGATATATGAAGATAAGGAAGAAAATCCCCTTTCAATAATTTGTTACAGAAGGCCTCCAGGGATTGCAGTTTCTTCAGTTACAAATATAGAAACTCTGAGATTGGCTTGGAACATCCTTTCAGAATACACTTGAACCACAGTGTACCTGAACTGCCTTTGCTTCTATTCTCCATCTACTTCTAGGCAACAAATGCATTAAGCATTCAGTAATGTCTCTGCCATACCACTGCTCAGAGAACATTAATAGGAAATTCCATAGCTGGTAACTTGTGTATAGACAAATAAGAGAGCAGCACATCCTTATGCTTCCAGATTTTGTACAAGAGAGGCATTTAAGAGACTGCCTTGTACTGCAGCCAGTTTCATGACCAGTATTACAGCCACTTGTGCCAGATTTCCTGTTCTGTGTGCAACAAATTCCAGATCACAGCAAAAGCAGCTCAATTCCCTGGCTGTGAGTCACCTTCTGCTACTAGACTATTATTTATTGCCTTGCAGCCTTCAGGCAGGACTGGCAGCCCGTTAGTACACTCAAGAATGTGTAGAAGCTTAACCTTGACAGTTCCCGCTGTTCAGACAACAGGAAGGGAGAAAATAGATTCTGAGCAGCTAACACATTAATCTCATCTCCACCTTACCCCAGCAAGCTCACTCTGTCTCTTCTCTCTACTCCTCAGAAAAAATATTTGCTGCCAGTTAGTGGTGTCACATGATTTTGTGAAGTATTTCTTATCTTTGAGAGACTGAGCTATTGTTCCACTTACAGGTCTGTCTCAGAGTAATTAAAGACTCAAATAGCTCTCTGTAGTGGAACAGTCTAACTAAATACTTCTCATATAGCCTACTCCTTGCTGAGGGAGGGAGAGCAGAGAAACTTTCCCCCTACCCTAGAAGGTAAAGCTAAGGTGTGCTAGTGGTGTTGCTGTTTCCTAACAATTCACCTCCTACAGGCCTTTAACTTCTCTGCTCTGAGCTGATGGTGGTGATCTCACAGGTCTCCTACCTTTTCACATCCTCTACAGCATGAAAAACACACTGCTGAAGATTAGTACCAACCCCTTCGTATCACCTCAGGTGGTCAGATTGCCAGCTTAAAAGACCCAAGGAGGTGCAGTAGTTTAGCTAATCTCATTAACTAAGCTTCTGCCTACTGAAGGCACACAATAGCTACCAAGCCAGAGGCTAAGATTTGTAAGTCTCTGCTATTAAGTGCTAGTACAAATAGCTCTAAAATACTCTCTTTGAAACCAGCTCAAAAGGCCATCTTGAAAACTGACTGAGGTTAGGACTTGGAATACCTGTGTGGTTTTTCATAAGGCTCAGATACCTAGAAATCTAGATGGTGTAATTGGGCAAACAGATGAAATGCATTCCATTATGCCATAACAAATGTAGTCAGCATGTATCCTGGCCTAACAGGAAGCTGACCAGGCTCACCTTTCAAGTGTGGCACCCAAAAAAAGCTTAAACTTGGTAATAACAATGGGAAGCTATTCCCACTTCACTAGAACAGAGTAAGTACCGCATGTAAATCTAAATATTAGAAGAGAATGAAGCACTGTATTTAAATCTAAAGAGACTTATCACCAAAATATCATCCTTGGAAGACAGAACTATCCTTAACAGCACATTCTTGCTTACTACCTACGGGAATGAGATGTGTTGGCTGGGACTCCTCCAGCTTGTTTCTCAACCAGTCAAAATCTTGGTACCGCCGGCGGACAGAATACTCTGGCAAATCAAACTCTGCTCTTGTGGTCTGGAAGAGAAAATCAGGATATGCTTAGTGTGTACCACAACCTCTCCCTTCAGAGCTTAGCAGCAAGTGCACTACAGCCATCACATGCAAGGGCAAGGCCAAACAAGCCTTGCATGGAGACCCCCATCCCTGAAATAGTCTTCATATCCAGCACGAGAAAAAGACACCCTGGTCTTTCAAGTAGTGGGAAAACCAGCAATAAGAAAAATTATTACTTGGAGCTGATGTTTTCTTAAGATCTGTTTGTCCTTCATTGTATGTTCTGCTCAGATAAAGTTCATTGGGCAAGTCTGTGGAGTAGAGAGGACAGTATGGTGTGTTGTGTTGATCTCTTGGCAGTTATATGTTTGGGGGAAGACTGTACGAAATCTTCATTCTAAGGACAAGACTATTTTAGCCATCAAGAACTAAAAATCAAAGACATTCAATCACTTGTTTATCCTATGATGATGCATTAACTGCGGGTGAAAATGTCTCACCAGTGTCCCACACTCCAGTATCAATAGGTTTATTACACTCCTTCAAGGTTAAAAGATTAGAACATAGCCCTTGTTAGGTTTGCCAAAGAACTGTTTTTGTTGATTACCAAGAAGAAGAAACAAGTTTGTTTACACTAAGTTTGTGTAAGCCTGATTAGCGATATCAGTACATGAAGTTAACTCTTTAAAGATTTAAATCTTTTGTTCTTTAGGGCAAGGAGTTAAACTTGCCATTACAAGTTTGAGACAGAAGATAAGTATGCAGAGAAACTGCTGGCAAATGTTTTATCCAGTTCTCAAACACTCCATAGCCGAAAAGCTGACTGCACGGAGCTGCTTGCACAGCATGTACCATAACTGCCTAAAAGCAGTAATGAAACTGTGTGCCAAACTAGGACTCTCTACTAAAAAGCCTGGTATTGTGATAGCCCTGATTGGAAGGTACATGGCCCTTACCATTACATCACATTGAGAGCACAGCTCAGAGAAGCCTGGACAGCTATGCTTAGTTATTTGCAGCACCAAGACCATCTTGCAGTGAAGGTGATGTTGCAGCACTAGTACACTACATATCAAAAGCCAGACATCAAAACCACTGTATTGTGGGGAATACACCAGCTCTCCTAGCTTTGAACTGGCACTGAGTTCAGCACCAGGTTGCTTTGCCACTCCTAGACATAACCGCCTGCTAAATTCCAGCAAAAATTTCATCTTTACTTCCAGATTGAGAGCAACTGTCACACATTTGGACAGAGCAACCCTGAAGTGCAATCCACTTCTTCACTTTCTCTCTAGATGTCTCCAACTCTTCAGTTACTGCACGTTACTCCCACCAGTCTCTGCTGGAGATCTTGTAGAAGTTGTATGCCAGAAATCTCATTCCAGGGGGAAACCAGCAGCCTTAATACACTATCAACAGAACAGTAACACTAGTATTCCATAGCAGCATACTAATGTGATACAACCTATGAAATGGTTTGGTTTCTAGAAAATGAAGGCATAGAGACAGAAAATCAAGCTCACCTCCTCCCTCCTTTGCTAGCTATGGTAAGAAGCAAGCACGTTCATCCACGAACTAACATAATGAATGCTCACCTATGGAGTAATTGTGTTTGCAGAAGGGAGAGTACCAAGACCTATATATCCACTGTGGCTTTGTGCTTTACTCTACTACCCCCCAGAGTAATACCAGCTCAATGGGTTAGACTGCCACACTATAAATTAAACTTCTGAGACTTCATAGGAATGATTTTCACTTGAGTAAGAGACTGAACAGCTCTACACTCAAACAAGGTAACTCACAGACAGGTAAACAGCCCTCAACAACCATTGGTGCTGACAGCTTTGTTCTGTTAATAGGACAGCTATACCTCAGCCTTGCAGTAGATGACCTGATATTAACAAAACAAAAAAAAGTAACGATTTAGTAGTAGGGAGAGCTTTTGTGAACTGCCTGTCACTGGGCAAAGATCTCTTACAGGAGAGCAGACAGTGGGCGAATGAAAGTAATTGGAACGAAAGTAATTGGGATGCGTACATGCTACAGTGTCTTATCCTGTAGCATGAGGATGAAGATAAAGTCTCCCTAGTATCAAAACCTTTATCAGTGTTCTGCTAACAGTTAATGAAAACTGCATAGGTACTGCTTAGTCTAGAAGTAGGAAAGCAGGATAAGTCCCAGTGCACCAACTTCAGATTTGTTACTGTTCATCTCTGGCAAACTACTACTGCTGCCTTGACATCACAAACAGATTTGCAAACTTGTCCACAGAGAAATTTTGTTTCTCAGAGGGAAGCAGATGAAAACACATCAGTCATCAGCATTTCAGTGTTTGCTGTACAGGCTGTCAAACCCAGACAGCAAATCAACTTTTCAGAGACTACTTGGACAGAACATAAAGGCCCTTCAAGGTTTTAATGACACCTCATTAACACTGAAAGAATTTGGATCTCCGATCAAACTGTTCATTAGCTTAGCACAAGTTATTTTCTCCAGACTGCATGTGAAAGGGAAGAGGGTCTTGCCACTGTCCAGGGACAGTAAGTGAAATGTCTGTGATTTTGACACAGATGAATTCCCCTTACTTGCTTAGTAGAATCCATAAATCTTATCTTGAAAGGATGTGCATCTCTCCCAAAGAAAGCTGAGAAACCTCCCCTATGAGAACAGGCTGGAGAGTTGGGGTTGTTCAGCCTGGAAAAGAGAAGGCTTTGAGGGGAATCTTAATAGCACTTGGAACGCTAATAGCACAGAGCACTGGAACAGGCTGCCCAGGAGGCTGTGGAGTCTCCTTCTCTGGAGACATTCCAGAGCTGCCTGGTTGCATTCTTGTGTGACCTGGTCTAGGTGATCCTGTTCTGGAAGGGGGGTTGGACTAGATGATCTTTCTAGGTCCCTTCCAACCCCTAACATACTGCGACACTGTAATAGCAGTCTTTCAGTACCTAAAGGGGGATTATAAAATAGAAGGGGGGAGACTTTTCAGTTGGTCAGACTGTAAAATGACAAGGGGGAATGGTTATAAGCTCAAGGAGGGGAAATTTAGATTGGAGATTAGAAGGCAGTTCTTTACCCAGAGGGTAGTTAGACACTGGAACAGGTTGCCCAAAGAGGCTGTGGATGCCCCATCCCTGGCAGTGTTCAAGGCCAAGCTGGATGTGGCCCTGGGCAACCTGGTCTAGAGTGTGGCATCCCTGCCCATTGCAGGGGGGCTGGAACTAGGTGATCTCTAAGGTCCTTTCCAACCTGGTCCATTCTACATTTCTATGAAACTTAGGTGGCAGATCTCAAGCTCCCAAAAACAACAAGCAAGACATTTCTAGCGATTTACTGAAGACCCCAGTGCAATTCCACCTAAATCAGCATTACAGCATTCTAGGCTCAGTTTTACTTGCTGTAATGCAGGCAGCATTACAAACACTTTTACCTCTGTTGTTGGAATAGTTTTGACTCAAGGCAGTATTAGGGAATCACCAAGTCCTAGTCTTGGGTAAGATTCTTGTCTTTCTTCAAAGGAGTTAGCAGTCAAACCTAAAGCTAGCCTGTGGTAAGTGATAGTATTTTGGACCCTAGTTCTTGCCTCTACATCACTACATCCAATAATGGATTCCCCTCCACATTATCATTTACGTTGGGGCAAAATCTTCAAGTGAAAGAAGAGGAAAATGGTAGAGAGGGGGCAAGGGAGCACAGTTGGTGTTCTTAGCAGTTCATAGTTTGGTATGCCTCAAACAGTTTAGCTTGTTTGAAAAAAAGATCATAGATCTTACACCTGCTCTTCTCTAGGGATCAAGCTGTTTCATGTGCTCTGGTGTATGCACTAGATGCATGAGGAAGACAGGAAAAAGTCAAGAAGACATCCACTTTGTCCAGTATTGAGTGGTTTGAAAGTCTCTCCCTTCAAGCTGGCAGAGCAACTGCATGACTGAGGAATGGCACACAGCTGTTCTGTGGTAAAAGACCTCCAGGGGAAAAGGCACAGAAGGCAGCTACACCATCCTAGAAAGCACAACAAGAGTGATGTTAACAGTGCAGTTGCTTATGTTTCCCTCAGGAAGGATGACTACATAAGGATAAGCTTTTACTTTCCCCTTCCCTACTCAGAATGATCTGCTTGATAAAGCCCTTCTAGAGAGCATATCAGTCAGTCTGAAGAGTACGAAGACATATCATCAAGGACAGATTACTTTATATGAACAAATTTTCAAGTTAATGAAAGAAACTGGCCTTGCAAGTTTACACACAGTTCTATTTGAGAGTCAGAGACAAAAACCTAAACTGACACTTTAAAAGTTTTGCATAGTTTCATATACTGAAGGAGTAACAGTTCTATTCAGAGAAGTCACATTTCAAACGTTCAAAAGATACTGAAAGACACTAAGTTCTTGTCCTTTAAGGAAATAAAATACAAGGCACAGACATCCAGAACATGCCCTACAAAAACTCCCCAAAGAAAAAAAAGTACTAGGAAAGGAGAATGTTACTTTGTACCTTTGTTGTAACCCTGTATGTGATATAGGTCTCCATTGTGCACACGTGTTTTTTAGGGTCATCAACAGTAACAAAGAGGTCTCTAGTTTCCCCATCCAAGTCATCATCCAGCTGCAGTCTGTTGATGAGAGATGAGGAAGAGGCTGGGCTAGAAGTGTCCACAGGTGTGCCATTGGGTAGAGTGAGATCCTGCATTAGAGAGGAAAGAAACAGTAAGTTTTTAATCAGTGAGCAGATTCCTTGTAAAGCACAGCATTCTCCAAGATGCCACTGACAAACTTCAGTGACATATTACAAGGGCTACTTATTTCAGCAGCTTCAAGGATCACCCTTTTCCAACCCACCTAGACAATCCCCTACAGTCTGGACTTAAAGCATTAGGTTGTTCTACTGTTCTGAAAGTTGAAAAGAAAGTACACTACCACCACACCTCCTCTTAGTATGATGCAAGCTAGTTTCTATTCATGAAGAAGAACAAGTATTGCCGAACTCAGTTCCTGGCAAAACCAAACCAGCTTAGACACTGAAAACAAATCAGCTAGGCAAATTAAGAGACCTGTTTATAAGACAGGCTTCAGGCAAGATGGTAACAGTTCAGTTGACTGGAATGCAGTAAGCCTTCAGTTCTGGAGACTCCTGTAGCAGAGGAAGTAAACTTGTATCGCAGGCTTCCCATCTAGTCCATTAACTTCCAAACATGTTGGCAGCAGTCCAAGACTGAATTGCCATCACTGCACTACAGGACAGTCATAGATAACACACTCCACCATTAGTGTCTATGCACACCTCCCTTTTGGAGTCCTAACACCAATGGAAACACTATATTTTGCCTGGAGAGGCCCTCATTCACATCCTCCTCCTAAGTCCAACTGCATCATCCAGTGTCTAGGGAAGAGAGAGGCTAAAACAATCAACAAGCAGCTGTTTTAGGAAGAGATGCACAAGGGTTTGGGAAGCTTATAATTCCTTGAAACTGACTCAGCAGCAGGGGAAAAAAAATCAGCTTTATAGCTAACTTGCTACATTCCCACACCTTCAAGTCTCACACTCTGATCACAGAATAACTACTCCATACAGCTAATGATTACTCCACTTTGCATATATATCATAGCAATTTCATGTGTTCTCTGCTCTGGTTTTATATCAGAGCGAGCTGACAGCATATGACAAGCTGTACAATATGTAGGAACATCTGACCATTACAAAGTCCCAAAGATTCATGGCTTTTCTTTTCAGAGAAGAAAGGAGGAGTTTTGTTAGTTTGTTTCAATAGTATCACAAAAACAGATTTATCCAGAGTGCTTCCCTTGAAAGGACAAAAGGTTCCTCTGGTTGCTAGACAGGAACACTATTACTGAGCATCACAGTCACTAGACAGGCACAGTCTGAAAATCCCTTGGGGTCTTCTGTTGCGNTACATATATACATAGTCACTAGGAGTGGTTTAGTTTTCCCATTACTGCTTATCTCCAGCTTCACATAGTCTTTTAAGTGGCTAAATGAAACGTGTAATCTTAGCAAAGCAATCCTGTCTGGGAAAGATCCTCCTCTGACTATCAGTATTCCTTAAGCAATTGTGGTTTATGTTCCAGCTGGACAAGAGTAGTCCCTGTCTTAAAAAGCAGTCCTCCTTTGTTAAAAGGGTCAGAGTTACAATGGAGAACCAAGTTAAAGCTACTTATAAAGGCCTGCCTTTGACAATGGCTGAGAAGAGAGCTAAATTTCTACCAGTCTTTGTCACAAATCCATCACAGGACTACTAGGATTTTATAGACAGTCCTCTGCATACTTCAATCCTGCAGACTGTGGTAGTATTGCTCTTCAGCCTGAGGAAGAACAATCCTTTAGCCTAGACATTTTGGGAAAGGCATGATCTAAACCATTGTCTACTATCAGAGAGGTTAGATGCATTCCCCCAGCTAATGCTCAGAAGTGGTGGCCAAGAGATGCAAGATTTCAGATTTAAATGGCAAATGAGCAAGAATTAGAAGGTAAGCACTCAATCTCTTAAGAGGCCAGAACAGCAGGATGACCATGACATAGCTTGCCAGCTCATACACAAGCTAGGTGTCTTGAACTACACAAGCATCCTTCTCAGACTTCCCAGAGCAGAAGCAAGTGTAACAGGAAGAAGCAATGCTACAGAAACTTAGCAGGTAAGGAGTTCTGCTGGAGTTACACAAACAGAATAAGCAGAAGACAGGATAAGATTAGCAACAGGAGACAACTTCAGAAAATCTGCAGTCTTGAGACAGGAGAATTTGGCTGTGCAAAAAGAGACAAGCAAACTGTGGTATTGGGACACCACAGTAGCTGCAGATAAATCTATTCCTGTTTCCAAAAGGAAAAGACAGCTCTTCATTGCCCATGTGCAATAAGCATTAGTACAATATAGATTGTGCCAGAACTGCAGCCAGCCAAATTTCAAGCTTCCAGTATGGAAATGAGTGAACTTACAGAAACAGCTTAAGCCTGGTTGCACAGGAGGTCTCAAAAGCTTGTAACAAAAACCTTCAAAAAGAGAGATTAAAGATCATGAAGGAATCTGCTCAAAATATGAAAACATCATCAAGGAGTCAGGACAACTGTAAGAAGGACGAAAGTTGCAGCTTGTAGCCAGTTGAATGAAGTTTGCAACTTTCCTCACCAATTCTGTCAGTAAATATCAGTATCATACCAGCACGTCTTGCACTTTTCAAGCTGGCAGAGGTTTGCAAAGGCTGAGATCACTTGAATCTACTTGAGTGGTTCTTGTACTCCTGGGTCCTCTGGCATCCCACAGGTCTTAAAATAAAGGCTGTGAGAGTTTTGCCTGATCTCAGCCTGGGATAAAACACCCTAGGATGTAAATTCAGTAAAGCTTCTAGACCAGCTCTGCTCAGAAGCAGGAAAGCAGCTAGCTGGGGTGGGAGTGAGAGGACAGAGGATGTGTACATTAAAACTGCTGCTAAGCTAACTGCCTCATCTGCAATGGCAGAACCTTCCCCTGGCAGTCACAACTGGCATCATGCCCTGCTACTTGGCTAGTTTTCAGTAGCTGCAGGCCAAGTGAGACTCTATTTGTCCTTAATGGGTGGAGCTTCCTAGCTAACCGTAGGAGAAACAATGCTTGTGACTGCTGAACATTCATTTAACAGGAGGCAGGATCAGTTTGTTGAAGTCTTACGCTATTGCTAGAAAGAGGTAGGCTTTGAAGTGTCACAGCAGATGGCCTAGAAATCCAAGTTGTCTCAGGCTGTAATCCTTTCAGAAGAGCACCTCTTCATCATGTTAACTGGCACTGGCTGTCTTCTATGGGACTTGGGCAATTTTTTGCACTTAGAGAAGCTAAACTGCATCATCTGTTCTAGTCTGCTTTTGCTACAGAAAGAGGAGTATGTCCTGCAGAACCCAGCAGGAAAGATCTACAGCCATCTGAATTTCTATCTGTTGGTGCAGTTATACTCACAGCATTTGAAATACTGACTAGTATTAATTGGGTTTTATAACAGAGTCTGATTCCAGTGCCAGAGACTCATTCATTAGCTTCACCTTTAGCGTACCAAATAGCTGCTCATCCACTGGTTTCAGTGCCTATCTGCATTATCAGAGATCAGCATAATCCAAGTCCCAGCAGGTACCTACTTGCTCAAAGCTCTTCACAGAAAAAAGCCTTTTTGTTACAGCACCTGTTACAGTACAGCCAGCCTGCCATGAATTTGAGTGGTCCCACAGCCAGGAGAAGGAGAGGCTGCTTCTGGCAGCCACACAGATGGAATAGAGGACAGGTTGTCAAGACATTCTTTCAAGCCAAAGCACTCTATAATTCAAATCTTAGCAAGCATCTATGAGGACTTCCTCAAGTTTCAAAGCTTTTTCCAAAGTAAAGTGCAAAGATTCTTAGCCTCTGTCCCTCACCTCCTCAGGCCAGTCTCACACCTCTGTCACCTACTGAAGCAGGTCAGGTGAAGGTATAGCAAGGCCTGGATCATAGCCAATAGTAGAAACAGTATCACATTCAGACCTTGAGGTTCATGATCTACTGTTTAAGTACCAGGCTTTTGTGCACATTTGTACACAGAGCTACAGGCAGACTCTTCATGCATTCTATGGAGTTTGTAGGATTCCTCAGGACACCCAAACTTACAGATACATGAAACAGATGGCTCTAGCAACACACATCTGTATCCTGCAGTACGGTGCAAGTAGGAACTAACTGGCTGTGTTGGAAATGCATGAGCCCTGCCAACTATGCAGGCTGCTATCTGGTAAGAAAGCAGCTTCACATTCTTTTGTTGCATTATGCAGTCTAAACACCCTGACTGCTTAGCCTGCCCAGAAACAGATACTAAATCTATCACAGAAGTTCATTTCATCCAAGCTTAAAACTCAGTTGAATTTTATAAACTTGAAGTATGCATGTGAGATGCAAAATGAGTTGGGAAATTTCCAACTGATGTAATCTTCTCCCTCCTTCACTTTCCCCAGAAGATTTTCCAAGACTCTGGATTTACAGAGTAGTTGGATTCACATAAAGTAAAACCTCAGGAGCTTGGTATTCAGTATTCTGGATGGCAGCCTTCCCCAATGGAGTAGCAAACACCAGAGAAAGCATTCAGGATTCAACCCGAGAAGGCTAAAAAAGGGTCTAAAATTCTGTATGCATTGGCTTATTGTCAAGTGTAGATCATATAGTCTCCTGCTGAGCCAAGTGCAGCTAGTCAGTACTACAGCTTCTACAAACAATGTTTTCACCCACCTTTCTTTAGCAAATGCACAGCTTAACCAGATAGCTTTGCCATCTATGCAGCAGTCCATGACGTGGAAGATGTGGTTCAGCTAGGTCTTCCAAGCACAGGTAAGCTCATCTCTGGAAGGGGGTAGCCTGAAACCAGCTGATGTTGCAAGCGCATTGCTCTTGTTCAGCAAGCATTAGATGACAGTAAGAGACATTGTGTTGCTGGTCAGAGGCAAGTAGTGCACTGATCTCAAGCATGCCTGCCTAATTAGGAGACCTTACAGCCAGGCCTGTATTACATCCACAGCCCTTCTGCTTCACTTCTGAACTTCAGAGTGCTGTACCTTTCTCCACGTGTTTCAAGGCATTCTGTCACTTTTTACCACCCATATCCCAGAAATACACAACCACAGATACAGTCATGCAGATGGGACAATGATTCCACACAGTGACTGCAGCTGGTTTCTGGAACAACCTTACGTTTGTACCTACAGAACATGACAATATGCCATAGCAGAATTGCTGCTGGTGAGTAGAAAACTGAAATGGTTTCGATGCAAATATTCCCAACACCACTATAAAAGCTTGCATAACATGGCTTTTACAGATCTATTCACAGCACTACTTGTTTCAGCCCAGCAGACAAATACCTAAACTTATCTTCAGATACAGAAGAAGGGGAAAAATGCATTTGCTTCCCCTTTATATATATGTTCAGTTCCATTCTCCATCAGGCATCAGCACTGTATTTTGATTACTAGAGATCACCTTTGTTTCCCCACACTTATGAGGTCGATAAGAGATCTTGCACGTCCTCTCCTCTTGCACTTGTCTTTGAGCAGCTCCTTTAAGACAAGAATGACCAAAGTGGGGATCTAGATTGCAGGTAAGGGAAAATGCTTTGGAGTCCATACAGAAGCAAGGATAAGGTGGCAGTCTTGCATCAACAAAGTTTAAAAAAAACAAAACCAAAACCAAAAACAAACAAACAAAAAAAACCAACAAAAAAACACCACAGTTAAAATTCAAAAACCCTATCAATTCCTGCTAAGAAGTACCACACCTCTACACTGACCCCCAAACAACACAGAGGTAAGTTGTAGTTTGGCAAGAACTGTAAGAATCAACTTCTGAGGCTGAACCTACCATCCTGGGAAATGGCAAATGATTACATGCACACCAGCTTCTCCCATTTTTCTCCAGTAATGGGAAGAAGAGTGCAGGTTGTATGGGTGTACTCACAAGGAACAAGATAACACCCTCAAAAAGAGGTCAGTGTTTTCCACTATATAAATCATCTAGAATCAGACTGCAAGGTTGAGGCTATTTTAAGAGCAATACAGACAAAGCTTAAATCAGAACCAATTCTTGCTCTTGCCTAGAAATGTGTCAGCAGAGGAGGGTCAGTGCTAAGCGTGGAGGACACAAGCCCAGATTCATACTTTCTAGCCCTAGAGTACAGTATTATGCAGCTAGTCTCAGCATTAGGCAGAAAACCTCTAACTCTAATGGAGCACACACAGCACCCTTGGTCCAAACCTCACCTCTGCAGTTCCAGCAGTAGCACTGGTATTCTGCCCATCAAGCCAAATAGCTACCAGATAAAGACTAAATCAATTTGCTCTCAGGATATTTTAAACAAGTGAGAGAGTACAGCATGCTGCCAAGCCATGAGTCTCATGACTTTGTTCTAAGTTCATCACTCAAACTAGTGTTCATGCTCTGCAAGTCAGAGTTGCCTGGGGACAGAGTCCTCAGTACCCTGAAAAAGTAAGAGTTTCTGATACAGCAGCTCACTTTAATGGCATGCAGTTTGGTACCAGTCAAGACATGGGAGGGAACATTCTTGCTTATAGAGGTATCATACTTAGATTAGTGTTTCTTTGCACTTGGGCTGGACAGAGGTGTGGGGGGATGGTTGAAGGACTGAAGACATGCCATGTATTCGGAGCTGAGTGAGCTGTAAACAGCTTTGAGGAAAACATGGCAAGGGACCTTGACAAGCTAAGGGAGCCTGAGAAGAGGAGCCTGAAAAGAGGAACTTGCCTGGGAAGAAGAGTGGAAAAACATCTGGACTAGAACAACAAGGGGGCTGGGAAATGACAATGTAACCTGCTGCAACTTATATGTGTTATCCAATCAATACACGACAAGTAGGCATAATTACAGCACATAGTATATATAGCCATATAGCCATAGTTTCGGTAATAAAGTTGAGCTTGAATGAGCAATCATATTGATTGTCGTTCTTTCTCCCACCATGACAAGGCCCCACCACCAACACAGAGGAACACTGCAACAAGCTTCATGGAGACACTACAGGATTGACACAAGCACTTTCCAGGCCTTCTAATGCAGGTCATGGGATTCCCACCTCTTTACTAAGGCTAACAGCCAAGTTTTATAGGATGGATTCTTTTAGTTTGTAGTTTGTTTTCCCGTAAGTCATCACAAAGCTAACCAGAGCAAGAATGTGAGCACAGAAGCATCCCCTGCAAACAGCATTTTCAGCAAGAGCAGTAAGCTGTCTCCCACCTCTCTTGCCGAAGTCTTCAGGGACTCAGCCACACTATGGCTCTGTTTCAGCCTTACTGTACACAGGGTTAAAGTGGGGTGTCACAAGAAGGTGTCAAGTACCACATGAGACCATCTGTTCATACAGTCTGGCTATATGTCTGTCTTCTCATGGAGCCCTTCGGAGGGTATCCGCTTTTCCTAATCTGGAAGGAGAACTGTGCAAAATCATGCTAAAGCTAAAAGTGGTTCAGGGTACACTCTAAAAATGAGGATCATGAGTGGCATCTCACATTTTTTACAGAAGTTAATACAAGTACTTCGGTATTATTAATAAACCATGTTGATGTGCCACTTTGTGCAGCAAAGGTCAAAGGCTTTGGAGGCCAGGCATCTGGTAGATGAAATGGGTTGTTACTTGGAGCAGGTATTAACTAGGCAAAATGTAAAAGGATAAGACACACTTAAGACATGTCCTTCCCTACATCCTTGCACAGAAAAGTGCAAGAAGTAACTGGAAGCACATCACATCTTACAGCTCCCTTACTGTGGCAGGGTATTTATACATGCAAAATGGTATTTTAACACATCTACAGGATGAACTGTTCTCCTGAAAGAGACAGCCTCAGATCCAAGGTTAGCTTCTACATCTGTTTACAAAACACTTGATCTATCTTCCTAAGCAAAACACCAGCCTGGCAACTGTCCAGCAAGATTAGCTCAGTTATTTTTAAGTTCTAGAAAGCAGTAGAAAACTGCTTGTGACCCTAAGAAAAGCAAGGAAGTCTAACATTTGGGCAGACTCAGATTTGCATCCTCATTACAAAGCCAAAGGTTCTTTCTTCCTTCTACAGTTCTCAGTAGGAGGCAACAGGCACCAAATCCACTCTATCTTCAGAGCTCAAAAATCTCCACAAACAGCAGAAGTCTTCAGAAACATATAGAAAAATGCCAATCTTTTGAATCAAGTTGTCTCCAGATACTCTCCTCTAGTTCTGTTAGATTCATGTCCATCTGCAAGGAGTTTTGTTTAAAGAATAGTTTAAGGTTAGAATTATTATTAAGCAGCAATGCAGCAGGCCAGGATTCAGGCTATGAGCAGGAAAACTTGAATCCAGCATATGACTAAGAGTCATTCCCAATCCAAGAAGCCAGATTTTTATCTGATTACAGATGGAACAGTTTGTTAAGGTTGTCCAAACTAAACTGCTTTCTCCTAGTGACATACAGCACTGAGTTAAAGCTTTGCAGACGTACTGTGCAGCAGTTTTCCTGTTCACCCTCTAAAGTAGGTTTAGCTGCATCAGTTATCTTCATATCTAGTGTCACCAAAGTACCAATCTGGCCTAGACATTTCTAAGAGCAAACAGTAATACCTTTTAAAAGTGAACAGATTAGGGAGAAGTGGAGAGCAGAACCAGGAAAGAAAGATCACAGAATAACAGAATATTAGGGGTTAGAAGGGACCTCTGGAGATCATCTAGTCCAACCCTCCCTATCAGGGCAGATTGCACATGATGGTGTCCAGGCAGGTTTTGAATGTCTCCAGAGACCAAGACTCCATCACCTCTCTGGGCAGCCTGCTACAGTGTTCTGCTACCCTTGAAGAAAAGAAGTTCCTCCTTAGGTTTAGTTGGAACTTCCTATGTTCCCTCTTATCATGCCACTAGACACCACTGAAAAACGACTGGCCCCATCCTCCTGACACTCACTCATTTAGTATTGGTAAGCATTGATCAGATCCCACCTCAGTCTTCTCTTCTCTATGCTAAACAACCCCAACTCTCAGCCTTTCTCCATACAAGAGATGTTCAAGTCCCCATTTTAGTAGTCCTTCTCCATACCCTCTCCAGAAGTTCCCTGTCCTTGAACATGGAAGATCAGAACTGGACACAGTACTCCAGATGTGTCCTTACCAGGGCAGAGTAGAGATGACAGAGGACTGGAAAAGCACTGTAGCACCCTGGTGAATACTACTTTTAAACAAGAAAGAATACATTTCCATACTGCACTATGATGTATTTCCTCATTCTCACTGTTTTAGATGATTTGCATTAGCATTTCCCCACACAAGATCAGTGGAGGTTTCATGACAGTAACTCTGACTTACAAGACCTCTCTGTTCAAGCAAAGGAGACAGAGATATTCAACAAGAACAACTCAAACCCTCCAATATCTGGAGGAGCATGCTCCTGGGGGAGTTGTCAGAGTTAGTTTAAGCAGGTGCAGTTTAAGGGATAGCTTTCCATCACATCTGCTGATGAACAAGATAGACCAGCAGAAAGGCATTTGCTCCCAGGGAGGTAAAATAAACAAGTGGAAGAAAACAAAAAACTACCACCAACACCACCACCCACAAATCTTTAAGAAGAGCAAGTGAGGAAAAACAGTTTTCATACTGTGAGGAAATACTATCTATAGAGGGAAGAAATAAGACATGAGATCTACCAGCTAATTAAGACAGAGAAACACCCTTTATTTACACAGCCTAGGCTCCTGACAGCCACTGTGGCACACACAGGTGTGTGGCACACATGGCTTTAAGCTAAGTATACTGATTCAGAAGCGAGCTAGTCAGCAGTAAAAGTCAGCATACAAATCCTGAAAGGCCCAAGCTGATCACAGGCAATAAACATTTTCCAGGGATTTTCTCAGCAACAATCCAAAAACGCATTTTCATCTTGGTGGTTTGCTTACCATTTGCCTTATACTAGCATCTAAAAAGCTACAAAGATACCTGTTCCGTGCAGGTAAGCATCAGTCTGAATACTGTTTGGGGTAGTCTATCACTTACGATTTCCGTATGTCTCCACTGAGCTAGTCAAAAGTAGCTGTTGCTAACACCATCTGCAGCACTGAGGGGGGAAGAAGCTTCTCTGCCCTTGAGCAACACCTGCACTGCAGCATATTCCTTTCAAGGAATCACATCCTTCAAGCCTACTGGAAAAGTGAGGCCAATCATGCAGACACACTAAGATAGGGGGTTTTTATTCCTTAAGAGGCCCTTCAGAAGGATATAGAAAATTCCATTCAAGCAGAGTAAGACAACACTTTCTGATGAGGACAGGTCATTGAACCATTGTAGGAACAGCTTTCCCAGTAGATGTGACAGAGACAAGCTTCACCTTTTACTAGTATTTTGGCTTTGAGAGGCAACTAGCCACTCTCATCAGATATATAGTATTAGGGTGGTTTAAGAGAGCTTGTATTTTCAGACTTCAGCATGAATTTAGAACACGTAGTAAGAATAAGAATCAGGATTAAAGCACATGCTTCAGTGCTGGAAGTCATCCCATCACTCTTTTCACTACAGACCACTGCAATTATTTTCCAAGACAGGCAGATAGGTTGTGATCTTCACAATACGGTCTGCACTCTTCAGTTAGAGGGTATCATCTTGCAAGCAAGTAAAGACAGTTGCTATTTACATTTGGTTCATTTTCCTCGAGTGTTGTGTGCTGGGGTAAGAAATTGACACAGGCCTGAGCAGTGTAGTGAATAGATAGAAACGCCTTTATTAAGAGTGACTGCAAAAACTTACATACTTCTTTCTTAGATAGAAACGGTACATACAAAAAGAAACAGAGCCATCTGCAAGGCCAAACTAAAACCAAAACACAGCCAATTCATAACAACTCTGTTTTTCAACCTTGACATATTCCTGTCTCAGAACATCCAAATTAATGATTTCTCTGAAGTATCTAGTTCAGAATCAAGTTTGGGCATTTATAACATCACCTACAGCTGAAGGCAACATCTCTTTCTCCCCTCCACTCCTCCCAATTTATTAAGTAAAACATGTCCCAAAAATGCTCATTGACAGATGGATTTAAGTTGGACTGGAATTGGGAATGCTAACTCATTAAAAGAGTTGCAGCTCACTGGATTTGTTTTCAATCATCAGTTGGTCATTGCAGTATTGCTAGAAGCAATTGCTAAAGCTACCTTGCTCAGTTAACTATCGCATAGTAACTGGAAAAGAAACAGGTTCTCCACAGTCTTTCAGTAATTTACCAAGAGTAATTTCTTAGTAAGAGTAAATTAACACAACTTTCATGTCAGGGTTGCAGCTGCCACCATCTCCAAGCTGGAGCTTAGAGCTTCCTGCCCATTTCATCCTAGTGATGGGAGTAGTTTACCACAGCCACAAGAGCTTGGAGCCTTAGCTGAAGCACAACCCTGGCTCAGGCAGTCAAGTCAACCATACCTTAAAGAGTCACTACAGCTCAGTATTTAAGGTCATGCTTAAAGCCAGCAGAGAACAAGCCTCACTGAAGTTACTTCTGTGAAATACACAAGACCAGTTTAGGTGCTGTGAGTAGATTTTCCTGTAGTAGTACTGAGTTAAGTCTCACTGCGCTGTAAGAGCCTCTGTCTTGTCTCCTGACCTACTTTACAAAACGCAGCCTCTCCACTCAGATAAGAAGGAAACTGGTTAATGTGACAGCTAGACTATCTGTATGAGAAACCACAAGAGTAATCCATGATACTAGAAGACATCAGGACAATTGTTTCCAGGTTAATCTAGGAACTGATGTCTTGCAGATCAGTGTCACACAGTGCGTCAATACGTCTTTATCCTCTGCCCATCCTATCATTAATTACAGGGACATGCCGCCTGAGCCCTATCACAATGCCCTGAGGCAAGGATAGGAGAAGAATGTGCCCACACAGCTGTAAAAAGAGAGCTTCTTAATCAACCTAGTTATTCCCTTCTCCCAGAAAGGAGCTCAGAGACCATCCAGCAAACTCCAGTAGGTTTGAGGCATTACAGCACAGGCAGCCCAGAGGAATCTTTCCGACCACCAAGCATAACTTTTTCCACCGCTGCTGACAAGTTATTGCCAAGATTTACCCTTCTGAAACCCAGCTGAAGAACTAAGTTTTTTCTGCATAAGTTTTGAGTATCTGTTTTCAATACTGTATCTCATTCAGCATGAAGCAACCCTGTTGAAACAATTACAAAAGCTGTGCAACACTGAACTTAACCTCAAAGTATAACCCTCCCTCCATTAAGTTGAAATAAGAACCACAAAGTAATAGTGTTGTACAGTAGAAGCTATGCTCAGTTTTACTAAGCTAAAAGATTAAAAAAATAACAGTGTAAATAGTTATGTTGATGGAAGTGTTTCTGCCAAATTAAGTGTTAGCTATCATTTATCTTGCTCAGAAGAGATGGCAATTGCCAGTTCCAGAGAAAAATCTGTACTGGGAAGTGGTGGATCATAAAGAGACCCCCAAGTACAGTTTTACTACAGTACTGGAGAACCTACATGGCAAGATACATTAAAGCACCCTTACCAATAAAATCCTACTTCTATAAATGAAGGCAACTGTAAGCAATGCACACTAATGTGCCTTTGTATGTGCTCAAAGGGCTGTGATCCCACAAATTCCAGCTGGAGGGCAGTCATTAGTGAAGTACACCAGCAGACAGTATTAGGGCCACTAATATGTAACACTGTCGTTAATAGCCTAAATAATGGGACAGGGTAAGTTCTCAGCAAGTGTGTTGAGGGTATAGAACTGGGGAGAATGCTTGTTACATGAGATGGTCGTGCTGTCATTTAAAGGGACCTCAACAGGCTGGAGAAATGGGCTGACATGTACCTCACAAAATTCAACATCAATACATGTGAAATTCCGCCACTGACAGGAATAATCCCATTAAGGAGTATGAGCTAGGGGCTGACCACTTGAAAAGCAGCTTGGCATATGAAAAAAAAGACATAAAACCACCCCACACACAATAGATCCTGAGGGAAAAGTTGACCATGATCCAACAATATGTCTCAAGGCAAAGGTGGCCAACAGCCTAGAGAGAAGAATACTCAGAGGATCTTATCAATATGGATAAATATCTGAAGTGAAGTGTACAGAAGACTCTCTTAAGTGGATCCAACAACGGGACAAGAAACAGTGGGCACAAATTGAAATACTGAAAGTTTCACAAGAAAGAAAGAGTGATACTCAGAAAACTTCACAGCATCCTGGGCAGTTTCTTTAAAAACAACACATGATGCTAGTCTAAGGGTTCTCATTTAGTCAGAGAAGGAAGAGGTTTGTAGAAGCTCAGGCAGATCTATTTTAAGTTTTCAGATGATACTGCAAACTGGTTTAATCTGTGGGTGGATGAAGTTAAAAGCAATAATTATAAACTAGCAACCAAGGAGGCTGGAAGAAGTGCTCAGTATATTTTTTGTTGGAGAGCTGCCAGGCTGGCTTCCAGAATGAGTGCTAAGTAACTGCACTCTAGCAAACACACTACCTATTTATACTTGATCAGGCACTAATACATACATGCCTAGGTGTTCATCAAGGTGGTAGCAGAGGAACGCAGGCAAGCAATAGTTTTCGGTTAGTAACCAGAAGTTTCCATGAGGAGTTTTAACATCCATCTCCATGAATTAGCAAACTCAAGCTATGCATTCATTCCAAGCCTGGTACTCCACATTAGCTCTGCTTGTTATGCTGCTTACAAAACAGCCTTGAAGCTCACTTCAGCTGGTTAGTGTAAACAGAGCCAAATACAAGTCAGGTGCATCTTCAAAGAAGAAAAGCTGAGCAGGTTATGGGTAGATAGCTACCAGTACAGTACTAGGTAGAGATGTCTGAAAGAGCACAAGGGAGTCTGAGCCCTAGGACAGGTGGAATATGAAAGCTTTTGGAAAGATAGGCAAGAAATGAGTACTGGGAGTCAAGACTCTGTAACACCACAGTAAGAACTGCTAGTGTCACCCTGTTAAGAAGGGACTCTCGGAACTCTAGCTATTCAGCTAGAGGACAGTGGGAATAAGCCATACAGAACACCTAGAAATTCTGCACAGCCTGGTACTTCCATACACTTAGTAGTGATGCCAAAAATTCTGGAAAATAGGTACTTGGCACAGAGTTAATGGAGAGAGTTACCTTTAATTGGAATTCCACACCTTCAGGATGTTCAATATGGACATGCGCTCCCGCCCCAAGGGATTACACTTTTTATAGATTTTATTGGTAATTAACATATTGATAGCTATAGCCAACCCTGGCACTAGGTGTACCAATGGCCCACCCCCGGTGGTCTTCAGCTCGGCCCCTCGGAGAGGGCCCACATGGGGCTTAGCCCTCTTGTGTTGTTTTGTCTTCAGGGTATCTGCAGGTGGCTTCTTCAAAACATCATGTCCTTGGCAAGGCATGGGAAAGTCCAAAACAGTCCCTTAGGAACAGGCCTAATGGCTTCTAATATGTGAACAATTCAGGAAGCTTCATAAGTCTCTAATAATCCTAGAAATCTACAGAATGTGCCCAAATCTTTAGGCATCAGCAGCATGCTATTAAGTCTGCACAGCCTCAGTAAGAGCTTCATCCCAAGTCTTCTCATACTTCTACAACCACTTGGGTACAACCACACAGCAGAATACTGTCTACCTCTCACCTCTGCTCCAAACCTAGTAACCCACAAATAATGTCTCTTCCCCTCAGTGTCCAAGTGCTTGTTCTAGTGCACAGAGAAGATTTGTTAGTGGACAAACTAATTAACTGGAGTCAAGCAGTCACATGGTAAGCAGAACTTCCTTTTTGTTTTTTTAAAGAAAAAGCGGGGGAAAGGAGAGAAATCCACACTAAAACTTCCCCATTTGTCTTACTTTCCTCTGCAGAGGATCTGTTCTGAAAAGCAGATCTCAAATTAGCTCACATACCTTTCAAAAGCTCTGTAAGAGAGCAAGAACTGAGTTTTACAGCTAACTCGGCAACAGACCCTGCCATGTATCCTGAGGGATTGTTTCCTCCTGCATGTTTCCTGCTCACCTGATGTTAAAAAAAAAAAACAAACACAAGACCACTTAGGTTCAGTTTTTGGCTGTCTCCTTATTTGGAGGCTAGCAAGGGGAAAAGGAGAATAAGCTCAAAAAATACTGACAGTGGTCAGGTATCAGGAAAGTGTTTTTCTTAATTAGAGTTGAGAACAGAAAGATCTCTGTAGTAAGGTCTACCCAATACAGAAAATGCTTCAGAGACAAGAATTTACAACTCAAATGTTTCATATTTGCTGCAGCATCACTGTGAAAGCCAATCACTTAGCTGAAACCTTCATTTAAGAGGCTAGATGGTACTTGGAGTTCAGGCTCCTAAACAGCTCTCTCCAAGTCAGGACGAGGATGCTATTTCAGACAATGAAAGCTCTCCAGCCCTCTTCCTAAGATTCAGAAAAGTTGGGACCATTCTACTTAGGGGGCCTCAGAACCAGGGAAGCCACAGAGAACAGCACAGGTCTTCCTTCCCTTTCCCATAACCAACTGCTCCAGTAGCATTAGCCACTGTTCTTAAACAGTAACCAAAGGTTTATGAGACTCCAAAATTCGACAGAGTCTAAGCTACTAGATTATTCCCGTGTTTTAATCGAAGACCAACAGGAGACACACAGGTGGTGTTCCTGTCCTCCAGGTTCCTCTAACTCAGGATACAGAAGTATTCTTACTCAGCAGCTTCAAGAAAGCAAGGAAATCATGATTCAAAGAATGCAAAGCAGGAACAGCAAAGGTTCAATCACTTCAGGCTGCACATCTGTGCCAGTGGAAAAAGGAGCACTGCTTTAGGGACAGACAAATTTCCTTACTTCTGCACTTTCTCCCCTCAGAGGATTTCAGTCTTTGGCACTTTTATTTAGGAAATATTTGCTCAGAACAGTAATAACCACCCAGAAAAAGCAGGTTATCCATTTCATGGTGATGGGTCAGCCATCACCACTAGCACTCTGCCAGAGGAATCTCCTAGTACCAGCCTGGTTAGGGACAGTGGTCACTATAAAAGCTCACTGACTCAGAGCCCCGATGAAGCAGAAGACTTCAATCCAAACTTCTCCTGCAGTACCAATTACTAGACTCTCCAGAAAGGCCCTTGGAAAGGCCAAGAGAGCAGACAAGCACAGCTCCTATGCAGGAATCAATACAGAACAGCTGCAGAGCTTCAACCCTGAGTCAGATTTGAATACTGACCTCCCTCTGTTACCAAACTACTGGAGCTATCCACACATTGTTAGCTGATTAGTGAGACATCCAGAGTTTAATGACCCACCACCAGAGATTAAGACCAAAAGACATAATAACCACCTAAAAGGTGGATTCACCCATTTACCTCCACCTATCATACTCACTCTCTAGACTACACAAATCATAGTGCAAGAAGTTGAAGTTCACTACTGCCTTAAAGTTAGGAACACTTGTCACTGAAGTTTTTCCTGAAGTGGGAAAAAAGTCAATTCTTTTTTTCTTGCCAGCACATCAGATATTAAGCAGAAGAAGGGACATCCCTCACACAACAGCAAAGCTGTTGGACTCCTTCCATCAGGAGGATCAGACACTTGGCTTTTTCTGCTAATTCAGCTAGAAGGGAGAGAAAAAAAAAAGCTGCTCTCTTCCTACTGGAAATCCTTTTATTTGGCAAGGCTCATTACCCTAGTGCCATTTCCAGGTCAACCACACAACTGCTCACAAGTCTAAAAACTGCTTACTTTCCTGCCCCATTTTGCTCTCTACTTCAGAGTACTGCTGTGCTGCCAAGTGTCTATTACAGGACAGTATTTCACACAGGTACTAGAAAATGGACTTCATCTGTGGTGCTGACGGAAAATCTGGGGAAGAGCCTTCCTACTTACAACTGACCAGTCTGTGGCCTCTACTCAGTGGAGAGAGGCTTGTTTGCACCTCAAAAGGGAAAAAGCTCTTTGCTACGGCTGAGGAAAGAAGTTATAGCACTTGAGCTACTCCTCAGAACAAAGCTTCTCACAAACTACACAGCAGTGTGGCTGGGATGGACAGTGCTGAGTACAGTACCACCACTGTGCTCCTGAGCTGCAAGAAGACTCACGAAGACAGCTGCCAACTTCTACTGCTACAGGTTGGTCAGAGAGCAACCTAGTTAACATGAGTAAATCTAATCTATTAAATCTATATGAATCTATATGAAAAAACACCCACCCCTTCTCTGAGAGGGCCATCAATCTTTGACAGGTTTCTTAACTTAAGGCATGTGTTCGCAGAGGGAAGGTAAGCCTGGCTTCTCACTAGAGCTATAGTGGACAAATATTCAAGGAGAAGGCTCCTTACATGGGCAGGAACAAGTGCTGAATCTGTGCCTCACAGTTACAGGGCAGTAGAAGGTGACATATAGAAGAGGGTGGACTACCTTGGCTCATTTCTCTGGAGCATGGGAGTGTATCAACAGATAATGCTAGCAGCCCCAATGCTTTTGGAGACTAGATCTGCCCTGCCCAGAAGCAGGTCCACACTTCCCCAGGGTAAGAGCCAGAGGAAGCACCTCCAGCAGAGCTCCACCAGCAGCTCTGCACCACCTTGTATGCACACTAGCAGGCCCAAAACTGCTTATTATGAAGTTCCAGACCAACCTCTCTCCTTGCAACCACTGCTCCCAGGAAATCTTACTTTAACACATTTCAGGAAGTCTGCCCAAAGAGATACTAAGTCCTTGCAAGAGTATTTAACTTCTGAACTGTGCTGCCACTACTGCTTTCACATTCAGGAATAAGCACATCCAAGGCCCACACACGGGCAAGGCACTTCACAAAGCCCGTTAGTGTCCTGTGGAAGCATGCCAGAGCTCGGGAAGAGAAGCAGCCATAGACACTCCGACAACAGCATCCTTCCCCACTACACTCCCGTGAAGAAGCAAGAAGGAGCTCAGCTCTAGAGAGGACAATCACAGACAAGCTGACAGCAAGCTTGGTGGTAAAGAAACAACGGCAGCTCCAAGCCCATCCCGTGAGGGCTCCAGGCAGGAGGCGGTGAGGGAGTCGCCGCAATTCCTGAAGCATTCAGCCCCATCTGTAGAGGGTATGCGCTACAGGAAGATACCAACAGTGAAACCTTGCCTCTCGCAACCACCCAGTCAGAGTGGGAGCGCCGGTGTCCCAGCTGGTCCTTCGCAGAGCGAGACACGATGCCCAAAGCCCCTACACCGGTGCCTTCTCCCCCGCCCCGAAGCAACCGTGAGCTCTTGCAATGGATGTCAGCAGCGTCCAGGGCTTCATTTCCCTGCGGGATGCAGCTGGGGAAGGGGATGGGGCGTGGAAAACACACAGCCCTTCTCCCTCCTCTCCATGCTTCCCTTCAAAAGCAGAGACCCCTTCAAAAGCCGCCCCTCCCCTCTCCTCTCCCCCATTCCCCGGGCTGTACCTTATCGGCAATACTGCGGGGCAGGAGCAGGTCGGGGCTGGGGGTGAGCGCCGGCCCCATCTCCTCGCTGCTGGACGTGGCCAGGGGATGCGGCATCTCCCGCAGCGACTTGGGCCCGGAGGACGGAAGAGGCTTGGGGACGCCCGCCGCGCCGCCCGGCATCGCGCCGGGA
>VWZO01009779.1:34046-52620 GCA_013396975.1 Bucco capensis
GACGACGGGGGAGAGTGGTGCCAGCCGCTGGCATCCCGGCGGGGGAGGCAGCGAGGTCCTACTGAGTCCCCAGGCCCTACCGTCCGTTGGGCGGCACGCCGGTGTCGGAGAACGGTTAAGCGGCAGCACGGCAAACCAGCAGGCTCAGCGCAGCGAGTTCACACTAGAAGTTTGAAGGAAAACTGCAAAATCGGCGGGTCTCTCTGAAGGACGAGAGTCCGTAGAGGTCGCGACCGGGCATCTCAGGGTGGGTAGAAGGGGAGTCGGGCTCAGGAGGTGCCTCCGCGGGTGTCACCAGGAAGACCGAGCCGCCGGGACAGGGACAAGAGTCCTCCTCGGGGAGCTGGTGGAGTGGACAAGGAATGGGTTCGCAGCACAGGTCGAGAGGCGGAGAAGCGCCTGATGCCTCAGGCCAGCCAGCTGCCGAAACGAGCTTTGAGCGATCGCCATGGATTTACTTCATCTGCACTTGAGAGATAAGCCAACAGTATCCTGGGCTGCATCAAGAGAAGCGTGGCCTGCAGGTCAAGGGAGGTGATTCTCCTCCTCTACTGCACTCTGTTGAGACCCCACCTGGAGTATTGCATCCAGTTCTGGAGCCCCCAGTACAAGAAAGATACGGACGTTCTAGAATCTACCCTCCTCAAGCTTGTACCTATTCTCCCTAGTCCGATTGCTGCCTGACATCCTAAAAAGTCCTTCACCAGCCCTCTTGTAGGCCCCCTGCAGATCCTGGAAGGCCACAACAAGATCTCCTTGGAGCCTTCTCTTCTCTAGACTGAATAATCCCATTTCTCTCAGCCTGTCCTCATAGGAGAGGTGCTCCAGCCCTCTGATCATCCTTGTGGCCCTTCTCTGGACGCACTCTGGATCGGTGTGAGACTGTCATTATCCCAAACAGAACTCAGATTCAGGAAACATTTTTGCTGGTGTTTGACTCTTTCCAGGGGAGTACAGCCCATTTGAAATCAAAAGGGCAGCACCATGATCTAAACCTAAGCTAGCAGGTTTTACTTGGTGTCATTGCCAGGTACTGCACACCAGAATATGGGAGTGTGGTTCTGTGGGTTTCCATTACAAAAATAAAAGTGATTTATTAGGGAAACAAATATGAAAAAAAAATCAATCCTTACTATAAAAAACATGTAACATTATGTAATGTTTGAACTCTGGTAAACAGTCTAAAGTCCCAAACAGGCCCCAGGGAGAAAGAGGCTGTGAAATATGCCTTGCTCATTACACTTAAGAAACAACAACCTATTTATCTGTCAGGAAAAGGAAACAATACAACAAATAAGCCAGCATAAATGCATTCATCTCGGCTTTCTTCTAGACTATCCAGACCGTAAGTGCAAGCTGTTGTGACAAAGCAGCAGGCAGTTTTGTGCATCTGCTGTGCTTCTCAGGAACTAGTTCCTTCAGTTCTGTGAAAGCCTGTCTCTCAAAGGCTTAGGACTTACCAAGAGTTCTTCTCCCCTGTGAGTCCTCACTCAGCTGTGTTTCCAACTTGGACCCCTTCTCCAAAGAAAGCCTGTCAGGGACCCTTACACCAATGCTGTCAAAACTTGGAAACCTGGGCACATCCTAGCTCTGCGCAGGTACCAACGACACTTTCTGCTTATTTAACCTACTAGCTTGGTGGGCAGTAAGCAGATCATAAGCCTTCTGCATCCTTGCAGCAAGGAAGACGAACAGCATCCAGGCTGCCTAAACAGCAAGGACCACAGGAAATAATAGATCAAGGACAGGATTTATCATTCTCTACTTGGCATTCATTAGACTTTATCAGAAATACTCCATCCAGTTGTAAGCTCTGTAGTACAAGAGAGACACTGACAAACTGGAGAATGTTCAGGCGAGGGCACCAAGATGGCTGCAGGGCTAAGGCTTTTTCAGCCTGGAGAGGATGTGGCTTAAAGGGCAATTAATTGCAGCCCTCAGTACTCCATACAGAGGGGATGAAAGGGATGGAGCTGGGCTCTTCAGTGCAGGCAGACAAGAGATAGAGGGCATAAACTGAAATAGGAGATTCCTGATGGATGTTACGAAGAACTTTTTCCACCTGAGGACAGCCAAGCAACAGAAAAGTTTTCAGAGAGAAGTTGGGCAGTCTCTATCATTGGATATACTCGAGACATTCTGATCTCATGTGTGGCCCTACTTTAAGCAACAGATTGGACCAGAGACCTCTCTAGGTCTCTTCCAGCCCAAATGATTCAGTGATTCTGATAACATTTGTTGCTATGGAAGTTGTATATCTATTTTCTGAAGCAGTGCAAGGTGACCCCCTCAATTTTCATGTATAGAAGGATGAAGTTCCAAGCTTCACTGATTCACTTACTGGTCTACCTCCCTCTGAATACTTGTATGTAAAGGCAATATATGCCTCTTTGTTGACTAATCACATTTTTCTATGTTACTTAGATAGTTTCTGCTTGGAGGGGAAAGGTGGCATCCTTAGTGTTTTCATTTGACACAAACTACTTAGAAAGATGTTCAAACTACTGACTGTATCAGTAAATGCAAAATACAGGTGCATCTGTGGATACAAGCAAGCTGAAATCTGGTTAGAAAAAGTTTAGAGCACATTAGCAGAAGGACTTTTATCCAGGAAAATAGGCAAACCTGGTAATTATTACAGTGATATTCCTAAATTCTGACTATGGTAGTTATGTTTAAATTTCAGAATTCCAACACTATAGCATGCTATAAAGTCAAGTTAACTGTTGATCAGGTCTCTTTCCTGTAGTGATCCTTGGGTCACTTTAATATAAAATGTTCACTAATAGTCATTTCTGATAATAGGATGCAATTTGTGAAACAAAAAAGACAGAGTTATAGTGTCTGTAAATACCTTAAAGACTAAAGACAGATGTCTATCTTCCTCTGATTTTGGTGAGTACTAAGCACTAATATCTGTATAGGCAGTAATCTAGCGTTAACAATGATATATACATTCAGTAGCAGATGCAAACCATCACTGAGAACCAGAAGAGTTCAAAAATTGTAATTTGTGTCTCAAAGTCTATGAAACTTACTTGAAATTTGTAATCTGCAAAATCTGTACAACTGGCTGGCCTCTGCTGTATTCTCTGCAAGTTCATATCCCAGACTGAGGTGAGTTTTCAGCTTCCTCTTCAGCCATGAGAGAAACACGCAGACCCTCCCCTTTTTTTTTAACATGGAAGATGATAATCCTATGTACTTGACTTCAAGAGCTGGAACTTCAAAAGACAGGAGATTAAACATTTTAACACTTGTGTTTGAAAAATTAGGCCTTGATTGGAACTAGGCATGCGTTATCAACAGAGGACATAAACAATTCCACATCTTTTGTGCATGAAACAAAACACAAGAAAAGAAACACAATGTAGCTAACTTTCTGTAGGAGTGCTTTCCACACACAAAGAGAAAACCTCTAAATCCCTCACCATGTGGATCATCTGGCTCCAGTAGCAGGCACTAGACTGTACAATCAGAAGCTGAGGTAGGAAAGTGTCTATTTTTCTCATAGTAGCTGCCCTGAAATAAATAAATGTCTTAATTCTGTGAAGAAATGATGAGTGATTAAAAACATGGTAATGTTCCATTCTGCAGCTTTTACTCCATACCACCAGCTGTGGTGGTATAATTTTATGACTGTTAATATATTCCCTGGCATTTTTATTGCTGGTTTTCTTTTTGTTAAACATTGACCAAGCTAAAACAAATCAGCACGTGAAACATGTAACCAGCAGAATGAAACACACAGTGTGAATCAAAGTCAGTGACTAGCTCAAGAGGGACTGCTCTCCAGTGCCCACCTCTTCACTCAAGTTAACCTGAAAAAACCCTGGCATCCTCTCCTAGCAAAATCCTAAATATTTATTGTTTTCACATCATTCCAGATGAGAAACAAGATGTGTGTAATACTAACTGGTCAAGAGGACAAATGGTCAATTTGGGGACAAGAACCTCACCAATTCAAGACAAAGACCACCAGTTTCGTGTGTTTGGGTGGGTTTTTTCCCCTGAAAAAAATAGTTCTGCCTCTGTATCACTGAAACGAAAGCCCTACAGGCTATGTTTTTGGATTACTACTAAGATAGAGAGAAGAAGGATCTACAGGTTGCCTTCTCATCCTGCCTTTTCAGTGACACTCTTGCAGCTCTCTTATTGCAGTGTGTCCTGGAGTGATTAAAATTCAAGAAAAGAGTGTACATCATATCCCCCTTTTGAACTTTTGAACTTTTAAAGTTGGACTGTCCCTTTAAGAGAAAAGACTCAGTGGCTGAACTATTTCNAGAAATTCACTATCTGTGTGCCTAGTGCTTTTGTTTTTGTTTATTGCTGTCCCCGTTTTGGGGAGAGGGGGTATTGTAGCAAAATCCTCTCAAAAGATTGTTCTTTTGACCCTAGCTTCTGGTCAAACCAGGACACAGTGTTAGTTCAAGAAGTACTCATTTTACTGCTGATGTTAGCCCTATCTCCTCACCCAGAGCTGATCTCTATTGCATTCTATTGCACAAACTGGGGATCATCCTCTGCATATTACATCTCCTGTCATTTCTGCTAGGACATAGGCCAGCATAACCAAGAACAGGAGTTTATCCTATGCAGTGCTATTGAGTTGCATTACGTACAGCTTACCTAGAGCTGTTGGTATGGTGGTGGGTTCTGAGATCTGTGTGCCTTCTCTACTGCCTGTTTAAATTACACCCCACCCCCCCAAAAGAGGGCATTTTTCTTATTTAGCACAATTCCTAGTGTTAAAATAAGTTTATAGATGTTACAGAAATCAGCAAAACCAGGTTTCGATGCATTCTTCAAAGCAAGGACTGGAGAAATTCCTTAATAATGGTGGTAAGTCACCTGTGGGAAAACCTCCTTAACAATTTAAATACAGGCAGCACCAGTGGTTTACTGCTGTTCTTATCTAGAGTGCCAAGCACGCCAATAATACCACTCAGGATGTTTTTATAATGGCAGATGGCTTTGTAAGTGCTCAGTGTGAGCCTGAAAAGGACTCTCAGTTGTTTCACCACATTCTTTTTATAATACATCTTCATCTTCTTGTTCAGGTAATGAGACATAAAATAGCAATAGAATTTACAATGAATGGCAGGAGGCTAACTTCAGGTTGATTTTATTGACTAATTTATTTACTAGATGAGACATGTAAAACCCACCTGCTTTTCATCAAGTATTCTATTTAAAGCCTAAATTACAAGATTCTTCTCCATAGCACGCTCCAGACTGTACAAACAACAAAGAATAAGCTAGGCTGGAGACCACATCAGCCAGTCTGTCAGGCTTGGCTGGTTTGCCAGGTCAGTAAAACCCTTTTTCCCCCACTGTTGACAGCCTCTCTTGACCACTTTATCTCTCTCTCCCTCCCCTCCCAATAATAATATTTCTGTCTGTCAGCACAGAAGCACATATGAAACGAGTACAAAACAAGACCATTCTAGAGGATGGAAAAAAGTAAAAATCTAGCTGTCTTTTGAAAAAAGCCCCTTCCTTCCCTATGCTACTACAGCTTATGTCTTGCACTGCAGAGACTGAAGAGAGCAGACTTTTGACCTGACCAGGTCAAATCTTATGCATTTGCTTGTTGACCCTCTACAGAGATGGGATCGCTTTCAAGTCAACAGCACTCTTCATGCACACATTTAAGCTAGTGGATAAGGTTTTGCTGCATGAAAAGCCTTCAAAGCTGTCAGGTTTGATGGGGAAGCAACAAACATGATGGTGGGAAGACAGGGCACTTGTGATAAGAAGTAGAAGTCTGTGTTAAATTGCTATGGAACAACAAATGAGAAGTCCATCCACAGAGAAAGACTGCAGCTGTGGATACTCCACTATGGCGAGACCCCACCTGGAGTATTGTGTCCAGTTCTGGAGCCCCCAGTACAAGAAAGATATGGATGTGCTGGAAGGTGTCCAGAGAAGGGCCACAAGGATGATCAGAGGGCTGGAGCACCTCTCCTATGAGGACAGGCTGAGAGAAATGGGATTATTCAGTCTGGAAAAGAGAAGGCTCTGAGGATACCTTCTTGTGGCCTTCCAGGATCTGCAGGGGGCCTACAAGAGGGCTGCTAAAGACTTTTTAGGATGACAGGCCATGATAGGACTAGGGAAAATGGGTACAAGCTTGAGGAGGGTAGATTTAGATTAAATGTTAGGAAGAAGTTCTTCACCATGAGGGTGGTGCGACATCCAGGGAAAGCACCATGTTTCCCAGAGAGGTGGTGGAAGCCCCATGGCTGGAAGGTTTGAAAGCCAGGCTGGCTGGGGCTGTGAGCAAGCTGATCTAGTAGGAGGTGTCCCCGCCCATGGCAGGGGGGTTGGAACTAGCTTATCTTTAAGGTCCCTTCCAACCCTGACAGTTCTATGATTCTGTGAATCACTATATAGCTTGGTTTGAGTCAAACTGAACTATTTTAACCACAAGGACTTAGAAGAACACAGATTGCTGTTTTAAGATTAAAGCTCATCCTCCAGGACAGACTTGATCACCTAAGAAAGTATAGTGTAATTTATAAAGATGTTCCTTAAGATTTGCCAGAGAGGTTGTGAATGCCGTATCCGTGGCAGTGTTCAAAACCAGGTTGGATGAAGCCTTGAGCAACCTGGTCTAGTAGGTGTCCCTGCCCGTGGCAGGAGTGTTGAAACTAGAAGATCTTTAAAGTCCCTTCCAACCCAAACCATCCAATGATTCTATGGTTCCAAAAAGAAACCATGCATTAGTAACATGATTGTACAACCTTTTCTTGGCATTTATAGCAAATAATCTTTCCTGCTGTGTTCAAACTCAGATAAAAAGTTAAAATAACCCTTCCCTTCCACTTTTTTTTTTGTTTGTTCTTTTTTTTTCTGCTTAGCTATGCTGACGTCTGAAGCTCCTTCAGTGTGATCAATGAATTATCCTCAGACACATGGACCTCCCTCACCCAGGCTTGATGCTTACAGGAGCCATGGACGCCTAGACCGAACACTTACAGGGGCCTAACCCAGCCTCTCTGTGCACAAGCCCGTTTCCTCTAATTCTACCCCCTTCAGCTGGGCTCCNGGTCCCTTCCAACCCTGACAGTTCTATGATTCTGTGAATCACTATATAGCTTGGTTTGAGTCAAACTGAACTATTTTAACCACAAGGACTTAGAAGAACACAGATTGCTGTTTTAAGATTAAAGCTCATCCTCCAGGACAGACTTGATCACCTAAGAAAGTATAGTGTAATTTATAAAGATGTTCCTTAAGATTTGCCAGAGAGGTTGTGAATGCCGTATCCGTGGCAGTGTTCAAAACCAGGTTGGATGAAGCCTTGAGCAACCTGGTCTAGTAGGTGTCCCTGCCCGTGGCAGGAGTGTTGAAACTAGAAGATCTTTAAAGTCCCTTCCAACCCAAACCATCCAATGATTCTATGGTTCCAAAAAGAAACCATGCATTAGTAACATGATTGTACAACCTTTTCTTGGCATTTATAGCAAATAATCTTTCCTGCTGTGTTCAAACTCAGATAAAAAGTTAAAATAACCCTTCCCTTCCACTTTTTTTTTTGTTTGTTCTTTTTTTTTCTGCTTAGCTATGCTGACGTCTGAAGCTCCTTCAGTGTGATCAATGAATTATCCTCAGACACATGGACCTCCCTCACCCAGGCTTGATGCTTACAGGAGCCATGGACGCCTAGACCGAACACTTACAGGGGCCTAACCCAGCCTCTCTGTGCACAAGCCCGTTTCCTCTAATTCTACCCCCTTCAGCTGGGCTCCGCTCCCACCACAGGCAGAGAAGACCTGGGCGAACACTGCCTCACAGCAACTGCTTCCCTTGCGGCCATGACAGACCGTATCTATTGCCTAAAGCGCAGAGGCGGCCGCAGAGCGAGGTAGGGGCGGGACCGCCTCCCTCCTGCTTGAAACGGATTGGCCACTCTGACACGTCCATCAATTACGCCGAAGGACACGCCTCTCCGCCGTCCGGGATGAAACTTAACCGGCTCGAGTAGAAAAGTCGTCGTCGCGCGGTGTGTGCGTCACAGCGTGTGCCGCGAGCTCATTGGCTGTGTGGCGGGAAGAGGTGGGTCAGGGTGTGTGTGAGGCCTCACTGCTGCGGCTTAGGGCGGGAGAGGGAGACGGAGCCGGAGTCGGAGTCCTCGGGAAGGTGGGTAGTGGAGGGCCAGGCTCCAGGTCCAGTGTGTTCCCACCGGCCCTGGGAGTGCCCGTTTCTTGTAGGCAGAAACAGCAGACGGTAGTGAGCGGGAAAGTCCACGCACGGCGGGAATGGGGGCGGAGGAAGAGCTGGATGGGAGAGTCCATTTCGGTGGGTGGGGGACAGGCAGCGCTGGCAGAACTCCCGCGTCCACCTCGCCTCCCCTTCCCCGTCGCTCCTTCGTCTCTCAGCTCGGTTAACATCCTCCGCCCTACGCCCCGGTGCGGGGATGTGAGACCCGCCCGTCTGCGAGCCCCGCGGCAAGGGAGGCGCCGCGGCTCTCGGTGATGCGCCCCTGGGACAAGCAGGGCCTGGCCTCCCCGGTTCCCCTTGAAGAAACACGTTCTCACTGGTGCTGGGTTACTTTTTCGTTGCGTTAATATTGCTGCGCAGGGATCCGCCGTTCCGGGGTGTAACTTCACTTCAAGAAGGATGTTGAGGTGCTGGAGAGGGTCCAGAGGAGAGCAACGAGACTGGTGAAGGGGCTGGAGGGGAAGCCATATGAGGAAAGGCTGAGGGAACTGCGACTATTCAGCCTGAAGAAGAGGAGACTCAGAGGTGACCTTATTGCCCTCTACAACTACCTAAAGGGAAGTTGTAGTCAAGTAGGGGTTGGGCTCTTCTCCATGGCAGCTAGTGACAGGACAAGAGGCCATGGCTTGAAGTTGCAGCAGGGGAGAGTTAGACTGGACATTAGGAAGCACTTCCTGACGCAGAGGGTGATTGGGCTCTGGAATGGGCTGCCCTGGAGGTGTTTAAAAAAAGATTGGATGTGGCACTGAGTGGCATGGTTTAGATGTTGGGTGTATAGGGTCATAGGCTGGACTTGATGATCCTGGGGGTCTTTTCCAGTCTTCGTGATTCTGTGATTCTGTAAATGTTCCAGGTCTCCTGTTAGAATCTGACTGAGTTTTCTGGTTCGCCTTTCCTGCAGGATTCAGTGCTCCCATCCCTCCCCTCCACTCGGCTGAGCTAGAGCCCTTCGCCGCTGCACTTCACAGCCTAGCATCTTAATGGAAACAGAAGTTGATGGTGGCCCAAGGTGACGTACAGAATCCCTTTTTGTTTTGCTGCAGCTGTGAGGATGGTGCCTTTGGCACACCTCATAGCTGGGATTTAAATTGTCTTTCTTCAAATAATCTGTTTGGTTTGTATTTTTTCTTTTGTGTTAGAGCCTAAACAAGTCATTCAGGACTTAGCTTTTAATGTTACTAGGATCTGAAAAAGAATTGAGATCACAGCTCTTGATATTTCAAGCTAAAAATGTCAAATCAGAACAGTATAAGTAATATTCCATATTTTAAGCAATACACACGCTGTATTTGTCTTATGCTTTCTAACAGCTATCATATTTATGAAGTGTAAATGAAATCCAAGCTTTTCTTTTAAAGGCATATACTTATCTTACATTGTGCCTGATTTGCAGGTTTTTGTGGAGTAAAAAGATTTGAACTGCAGCTGAATAAAACAAGGACTGAAAATTGAAGGATGGCAGCAAATCCTTCAGGACAAGGTAGGTTTTAATCTTAAGTATTCAAGGGCAAAATGTAACAAAAACTGTAAGTTAGTTTTTATAGAAAGAGCAAAAGGGGGAAGAGAGGCAGGAAGTAGCAAAATGTGAGTAAGGCTTCTGGGAAGACAGACACATTAAATGATTGATTGATAAAGACTACTGATGGCTAGGGTGCTCTGAATTACTATGCATTACTTCATGCTCATGTTATGAAGTACTTGTCATGCCTGTGATTATTTCCTGAAGCATACTTTGGACACTTAAACTGCTTAGCATTGACCATGGATTGCAGCTTTTGCCCTTCTCATCAGGGAACAGCCAGAAGTCTTTATAATATATTGTATGTCCTGATGGGAGCAGCAAGACCCAGGCAGTAATAGCTATCAAAGACAGATAGCAAGTGGCCAGGCTGAGGAGGAAAACCCAAATGAAGTCAAAATCCTAATGGATTGGAACTGCATCAGTAAAATAATTCAAGACATGGGAGTGTCCCTCTCTCTAGCCAAAGTGCGTGCAGTAGAAGGTGCTGAGGGCTGGGGAGGGTCACACCGTCAATCGAAGGAGGGTCTTAAATCGCCCTCTGGAGGTGCTTCCTGGAAATCTCAGTGGAACTCTATTCTATGTAAGAGCTGAGGAGAAGGAAGCCTTGTTGAGAAGAGAAGGTATGGTTCTTCACTTCCTGCTTATAAGAAATAGATTCAGAGTTCAGTTTCCCAGCAACCAGAGACTTCTGGTTTGCACACTGATGTGTGAGTGTGTTTATCCAGGAAAGCAGTCCCACAAAGCTGGGTGTAATTATGCCCGAGTTGCTGAGACTTTGAAGGGGTACTAGATCACTGGTGTGTTTCCCTCCTCCCCACTCCGCAATGGCCATTCCATTTTCAGAACAAATACAAAAGAAACCTGTTGGTCCAAAAGACAGATTTTACTTGCTACTTGAGGAAAAGAAGGTGGTTTTTGGAACGCTCATTGAGCTTTTGTGAAATGTTGGGAGAGGAGTACTGCAGATTGCAGATAGTCATCTGTTTGCAGATTTTTAACTTGGAGAAGTTTTTGGTGTGTAAGGGCAAATCTTGCTTTATTCTGTCAATACCAAGTTGGCATTGTTGCAAAGAGTAGACTGTTGTCAATAGAGAATGAAACTTTTTTTTACTTTTTGTTAAATACATGAATCTACTTGAGTAGGTAGTGATTTTAGTGCCAGAATGTCTTTTTCTTCCCTCCAAAGTCCAGCGGCTTGGAATCTGCTTTTATACTTGTGAGATACCTTGTAGAGAGTCACTAAAAGAACTGTTTAATTATCCTATGGAAATTATTTGCACTAAGCTAGCAGGCAATGCTATCAAGTTTAATCACTCACATGAGGCTATAAATAATACATCTAGAAAAACTGGAAAAGAGCAGGTAAATAAATATAAGCAACAGTTCAAAGCCATTGTGTCTTTCTCTTGACCAGGTGCAGTCTAGTAATGAAAATGATAGAGGCAAATACTGTATTTTTAGTTTGCTGCATGGCACGTATATTGGTACCACTCAGGCAATTAAATCTCTTGTTTCCCTCTTATTGGACAAAAGGAATAAGGATTTACTGAAACTCTCCTGGGAGTTAATTGAGTTTTCTATTAATTGCAGACACAGACTAGAGATTAAGATCTTGTGGACTGTACTTCCTTTAGTTCTCTGGTCTCTTAGGATAGCACTCTTTTCATTAGAACTGAATGAGGGCTTTACTTCAGTCCATTAATACCACGTGGAACTGATTGCACTGATTGCATGAGAGTGATTACAGCATTTGAAAGAAACGAGAAGGCTTTTAGCATGCTGTGTGTTGTTGGCAAGATGAGCTCCTGTATCAGAGTGATAGATTTTGGTGGGGGAGGGGAGTGGGAAATCAGCTTCAAAATCACAGAAATTACTTTCAGGTGTTTGGTAATACAGTCCTTCTGCAGCAGTGCTTCACACTGCTTATGCGACATGCATCAATAGCGCTGCTCTTGTAATGCTTTTCCTTATGCACAGCAAGGCTAGAGCATACCTTGCATGTTATGAACTCTCACGACTCCACATGTGAGAAATGTGACTGCTCAGGAAGGAACTCAGCTTTAGATCCCTGAAGGTGGAAGAAGTACAGGTCCTGCTTTAGACAGGGATGAACTCTTCAGAAAATATGACTTCTGGTGTGTTAGAAGAACCAAGCTCTCTAAGTACGCACAGAATTCTGAGCTTCAGGCTGTAGCAATTCTAAAAGGTATCTTTTTGTCCTGGCAGTTGTTTACCCTTTCGACCTAAAGGTATATAAGCACACTCAAGTCACACAGTCCAAGAAGCTAGATTTAGCATTCTGTTAGTTGAGTCTGTGTTAGAAAGAAATACTGTGCTGTTCTGCATTGAATTATGTCATCTTTGTTACTCTGCATCCAAGTCTGATCTGTGTGCAGGCATAGTACTTGAAGGCTGTAGCTTATCTCTTCCCTGGACAACTTTGTGGCCATAAAGCAGTCAGTGACTTACATTCAGTTGTGAATGTAGCTTTCTTCTGGAAGGACAGAAAAAATATTAAAATATCTTTTGGCAATCAAAGTTAGTTTACTGAATTACTAGCATGCCTCTTGTTTTGTTGCCACGCAGCATATATGAAAGCATATCCAAGTATAAATTGTTACTGAAAAGTAATTATGTGCAGCAGATTATTAGATGATGTTTTGTGATGCCAGAGTTGTAAGCAGAAGAGGAAATCAAAATACAGCTACCCCATCCTTTTTCTCAAGCATTGTGTTTAGAAAGGTCTTTAGATTCTGTTTTTTAAGAGGTTTCTACTTGATTTCATGAAGGCTACTATTTATGAGAGCATGTCCTTCAGTAAAGAAATGGTTATGAAATGCTTTCTGAATTGAGCAGGCAGAGCAGTGTGCAGTGACAATGCTTTTTAATGGACAGAGCACAGAGTAGACATTCTTTGAAACCAGTTTTCCAAGTAGAACTGTATCATGAATGGAAAGTGTGCTGTTACACATCTGTGGACATGACATTTGTACTGTGGATTTGAAGCAATCAACAGATCAGGGAAAAGAGAAGAGATGAAAAGCAAGAACTCTAAAGTAGATCAAGGTCATACTGTTTCTTGCCATGCAGAATTAGCTAGTGGAACTAACTGACACAGGTATCAGTGAGGTAGGCTGGTAGGTTTAGGTGCTAGGATTAGGTTAAAGAGCGAAGATTTCTGTAAGGTCTTAAAGCTACCAGTATTGCTCAGCAAGGCTTCAACTTTCATTGATTTTCTGCCTTTCACATGCAAAACATAGGTGCAAGTGAACTTCCAGTTCATTTGCTTTGAGAGAACTTCTGTTGCTGCTCAATGATATAATCCAGTATTCCTTTCATCAGCATGGCTCAATGAAGGAGATAATTATCAGGCAGAAACCTTCAGCTCAACCATTTGCATCTGTAATGCCTTGCTATCAAGCCCTCACCTTTTTCTGTTACTGTGCCTAATGTAGACAATACTGAGCCTCAGTGTCTCAAGAGTTTTCAGAAGTAGCAGAGTTGTCTGATGACATTTGATTGTGATTTTAGGCAAGATCACCTATAATCATCTTTACATCTAACAGATTTTTTAAAGTAAATTTAATTGTAATTTTTCCATCTGTTAGTCTCTCCTTCCCACATGGCAGTAATTCCACTTAGACTCTGTATTGATGAGGTCTGTGTTTCTCGATTCCTCAGGTGCTGTGCTCTATCTTTTTTGAACACCCTTGCCTTGCAGTGAGTTTGAAACATTAAAACACACCGCCATATGTGCTTTAAGAGATATAAACACTGAGAGATCTTGCCAGCAAGTTAAGATTGGACATTTTTGAGTTCCAGCTAGCCCTCGCTTTCCTTTCTTGCAAATTCTGGAGATCATACTGTTTTAGGATGACTGAAGTTTCTCTAAGAGGGTCTTAGCTAAAGTCACAATATGTGGATACTCACTCTACACTGTTTTCAGCCAAAAAGTTTAATACCTGACATATTACTTAGCAGCCTTCTGCTAGTGCTTATTTATCTTGAACTGCAGAAATCTAAATGCATCTTTGGAACTCAGATGAAATGGTGATTGAGGCAAGAAAAAGCAGGCTACTTTTTAATTGTTGTCAGCTAAAAAAAAAAATGACTAAAGCATCCTCCCAGACTTGTGCCATCAGCAGATTTGCTGAGAGTACACTCTATACCTTCATCCAAGTTACTGAGGAACATATTGAACGTGACTGGACCCAGTACTGACCCCTGGGACACACTGCTAGCTACAGATCTTCAGCTAGTCTCTGCATCACTGATCACAACTCTGAGCTCTGTCATTCAGCCAGTTCTCAGTCCACCTCACTGTTCACTCATCTAACCCACACTTCCTGAGGTTCCCTATGAGGATGTTAAGGGAGACAGTGTGAAAAGTGTTGCTGAAATTAAGGTAGACAACATCATCTACCCAGCCAGTCATGCCATGATAGAAGATTAGCAGATTGATCAAGCATCATTTCCCTCTGGTGAATCCATGCTGAGCACTTCTGGTAACCTTTTTTCCACATGCTTAGAGATGATGTGGAGAATGAGCTGTTCCATCATCTTTCCAGGGATGAAGGTGAGGCTGACTGGCTTGTAGTTTCCTGGGTCCTCTTCCTTCTTGCCCTTTCTGAAGGCTGAGGTGACATTGGCTTTCTTCCAGTCCTCAGGCACCTCTCCTGTTTTCTGTGACTTCAAAGCTGATAAAGAGTGGCTTAGCAATACCATCTGCCAGTTCCCTCAGCACTTATGGGTGCATCCCATCAGGCCCATGGACTTGGGGGTGTCCAGTTTGGTTAACTGATCTCTAATCAATCCTTCTTAACCAAAGGACAGTCTTCTCCAGACTCTCTTCTACCTCCAGGGGCTAGGATTCCTGAAGGCTGGTCTTAGCAGAAAAGACTGAAGCAAAGGTGGCGTTCAGTAACATCATGTTCTCTGTGTCCTCTGTCACCAGGGCACCCATTTCGTTTGGCAGCAGGCCCACATTTCCCCATGTGTTCCTTTTGCTACTGATGGACTTGAAGAAGCCCTTCTTGTCCTTGACATCCATTGCCAGATTGAATTCCAAAAGGGCCTTAGCTTTCCTTGTTGCATCCCTGCATACTCTGGCAATGTTTGTATATTCCTCCCAAGTGGTAAGTCCCTTTTTCCGTGTTCTGTAAATTTGCTTCTTCCATTTGATTTTTTTCCAGAAGCTCCTTGCTCATCCATGAAGGTCTCTTGCCTCACTTGATTTCTTACTCATAGAGATGTACTGGTCTTATGCTTGGAGGAAGTGGTCCTTGATTATTAACCAGCTCTCTTGGCCTGGTTCCAGCTTGCAGTGTCATTTGTGCTCACATGGAATAGTAGCAGTCCAAGCTCTCACAAATTGTGGCATCCTATTGGCAACATCTTGGACCTTAGCTCCTGGGAGGCAGCAGATCTCTCATGACGCCCTGTCAGGCTGGCAGATGGGTGCCTCAGTGTCCCTTAACAGAGTCAACCACTAGGAGCACTCACCTCTTCCTTTTGCAGTATCTGCTATGCGCTGCTGAGAGAGTTTCTTCTTGAAGACCTTGCTTGTGGGTATCTACAGCTGTTAAGCTTCATATCTTGTTCTGGTTGTAATGCTGGAGGGTGGGGGCTGAAGCAGAGTCCTACTTTTGTGGGTCACCAGAATCCAAGGTGCTTTGTTGTCTGTGGTGTCTGCCACAGAAGCATGGTTCTGAAACTACTTACTATACCTGTCTCAGCCTCTCTAATAGTGCCCAGCACTTCCAGTTGTGAAGTGTTAGTCACTTGGCCTGCTGATGCAACAGATCATCGACTTGTGCACACCTTGTGCAGGTACTTTTCTCCAGAAGAGTCAGGGCACTTGTTGCAGCCTACCATCTGTATTGAACTCTCCTTCCTTACCAGATACATCAGATTTCTCAGAGGCTTTCTCTGTAGGAATGCTCGCTGTAGCTCTCAGGTAAGTTGCCACCATTTTGGCAGAGACCTAGACCACTTCCCCAGGCCTCCAGGCTGTGGACCTAAAAGCAAGGCTCAGGGCCCTCCCTCTGTGCAAACTGTTGGGCCATGCCATTACCCACCCTATTCACAGAGTCATAGAATCATTGAGGTTGGAGAAGACCTCTAAGATCATCGAGTCCAACCATCAGCTGCACACCACGATGCCCACTAAACCGTGTTGCAAACCTCCATGTCTAGATGGTTTATTGAACACCAGAGTGGTGATTTCAGCACTTTCCTAGGCAGCCTGTTCCAATGCTAAACCACTCTTTAAGTGAAGAATTTTTTTCCTAATATCCAACCTGAACCTGCCCTGGCACAACTTGAGGCCATTTCAGCTTGTCCTATGGCTGGTCATCTGGGAGAAGAGACTGATCTCTACCTCAGTCCAACCTCCTTTCCAGTAGCTGTATAGGGTGAGAAGGTCTCCTCCCCTTGCAAATGCTCCTGGTCTTTCAAGCTTCCTAGGCCATCTGAATCTCCTGTGGTTGCTCTTGGCAAAGCTCACACCACTCTTCATGTAAGAGTCTCGTGTAAGTATGGCAGTTTTGCTACCTTTTCATTTAGAAGGCAACTTCGAAAATGCACAAATGGCAGCTCTTTTAGGCATGTTCTTAATACCCTCAGTGGCTCTACTTTGTGACCTCTCCCCTAATATATAAGACCCCTTTGGGAGAATGATGTACAAAGCAAGTAGGCTCCCGAGGGAGGTGGTCATGGCTCCAAATCTTGTGGAGTTTGAGATGCTTGGACAATGCCCTTAGTCACCTTGTGTGATCTTAGGGTTTTTGTCCTGTGCCTAATGGGAGTTGTACTTGATGATCCTTGTGGGTCCCTTCCAACTCTGATTGTTCTCTGTAAGTAAAGACCATGTTTCACAGAATCACAGAATGGTTTTGGGTTGGAAGGGACCTCTGGAGGTCATCTAGTCCAACCCCCCTGCAGTGGGCAGGGACATCACACATTCGGGAATTTTGTCTGGACAGTTTAATTGTGCTTCTCAATTTCGGCATTGTGGTTGCACTCAGAAACATGGTAGTGTGTATGTGTAAGTACATCAGTAAACCTTTTTGCATAGATTGACTATGTAGATGTAATTTTTTGTCTTAAGCACAAGTGCAAGCTTCCTGGTTGTCTCATTACCTGTTGCCAAACCTAAAACTTGTATTTTAGTTTAAATTCTCTGGAATGAGAAATTAGACCCTCTGATTATATTACTCCATTATTATCGTTGAGTTGTACATTCCGTGACTGCCTTTTAAATCCAGTACCTCTTCACGTTTTTTGATAGACAAGTGTTTGATTGTGTACCTTGTTTATAGCTCCAGAGCTGGCTTGGGAAGTGTTAGGATCTAACTTGAGATAGAACTTGTATTATAAAATGTATTCATGTGTATTACAGCTTAAGGAAACTATTTCATGTTGTAAAATGAGAAAAGGGGAAATTAAACCTATTTATTAATCTCTTCAGATGGGTGCAAAGCTTTGAAGATTAGTGTATTCATTCTAGTGTTATATTGAATGGAGACTTTTAATTCCACAAGGTTAGAGTTGGGCCACAGAAATCAAGTAAATCTTTCTAATGTTTTTTCTGTCATTCCCACCAGGTTTCCAGAATAAAAATAGGGTTGCAATTCTGGCAGAACTAGACAAGGAGAAGAGAAAGTTACTTATGCAAAACCAGTCTTCCACAAATCACCCTGGAGCCAGGTATTTTATGATCTTAGACCTATTTGGACTCTGATTATGTCAAAAGATAAAAAAAAGCAAGTGAGATGTAAACTTACATAAACACTTAAAAGTCTTTTCTGACCATCCTCAGTAACCAGTCAGAGAGATCTTGCACTGTAGGAACATAGTAGTGTTTAAAACTGTTTACAGAGCCTGAGTTTTGGCTTACATAATTTCCATTTGTGATGGGTAAATGCAGATATGCTTATGCAACTGTATTAAGGTCTATCTTAAAAAGAATCAGGGAGCAGGCACTGAGAAAGAACTTAATAATTAAGCTAAAATGCCCTGAGGAATGGAAGTAGCAAACCATTAGGTTCAGTGTACTGTGTGTTTAGAGATGAACAGTTACAGCAGGGAATGAGGTATTCTTGAAACTCCCTGTGTGCAAGACAAAGCCAGTTCATGTTGCTGCAGATCTTCTTGTAAAAGATGCTGTGTTGTAAGGATGATTAGACACCATAAGGTATAATAATCTAATCTGAGTTTAAGAGCTGTCTTAAAGTTGAAGAGCTAAGCTTAAGAGCTGTCACTGGCATTTCTCCCATTTAAACAAAAAAGGATTAGATGTTTGTCATAAAGCAGACACTGGAAAATCACATGCTGGTTTACATGGAGAGGTTGAGATAGTTGAACTTTTGGGTTTAAACAAACAGAATCACAGAATCGATTGGGCTGGAAAGACCTCCGAGATCATCAAGTCCAACGCTCCGTCAACTCTAATCCATTTACTAGATCATGGCACTCAGTGCCACATCCAATCTTTGTTTAAAAATCTCCAGGGATGGTGAATCCACCACCTCTCCGGGCAGGCCATTCCAGTGCCTGATCACCCTCTCTGTAAAGAACATTTTTCTGATCCCCAACCTAAATTTCCCCCGGCAGAGCTTGAGCCCGTGCCCCCTTGTCCTACTGCTGGGTGCCTGAGAGAAGAGACCAGCTCCCACCTGGCTAGAACTTCCCTTCAGGTAGTTATAGACAGCGATGAGGTCTCCTCTGAGCCTCCTCTTCTCCAGGCTAAACAACCCCAGCTCCCTCAGCCTCTCCCCATAGGACTTGTGCTCCAGTCCCTTCACCAGCCTTGTTGCTCTTCTCTGG
>VWZO01009779.1:53253-89095 GCA_013396975.1 Bucco capensis
GGCCACCTGTCTTACTGGTAAAAACTGAGGCAAAGTAGGTGTTAAGTACCTCAGCCTTCTCCTCATCTTTGCTAACTATATTTCCCTCCAAGTCCAACAGAGAATGGAGGTTTTCCTTGCCCTTCCTTTTGTTATTAATGTATTTGTAGAAGGCCTTTTTGTTATCCTTAACTGAATTAGCCAAATTAACTTCAAATTGCACTTTTTTTTCCCTTATTTTTTTCCTGCATGACCTAGCTCTCTCCCTAAATTCTTCATGAGTAGCCAGCCCCTTTTTCCACAGTCTATAAACTTTCTTTTTATCCCTTATTTCTTCCAGAATCTCCCTATTTAACCAAGCCGGCCGTCTTCCCCTCTGACTGGCCTTTTGGCACACTGGTATAGCCTGTTGCTGTGCACTCAAAATTTCCTCCTTGAAACATGTCCATCCCTCCTGGACCCCCTTGTTCTCAAGGGTTGTTTCCCAGGGTTGGCATGAAGTGAATGCAGTGCTGCATTGTAGACAGTGTGTCACATGCAGTATCTGTGCAAGAGTTAAATATTCTAAATACAGTCTGAGTGCTGCTTATGTCCTTTTTCAGGGAGGTTCTAGGTCACTTTTAATTAACTTTTTTAATTAATTAATTTTTTAACTAACTTTTAATTCCTTCATAGTCAAAAAGCATGCAAAATATTTGAAATTGCCTGAGTTAGGTCTTTAAGTCGCTGTATACAGTTACTATTCAAGTAAAATTATTGATAAGAAAATAATTGTGTTTTATACAACCCCTGACTCCTGGCAGCAGTACTTCCACGTTTTGTTGCAAGCCTGGCAGAGTTTCTTGGAGTGCTTGTTTGCTTTATTTCTTCTTTTTAATAAAAGTAACACTTATATGCTGGTGAGCAAAATGAGAATTTACTGATTTTGAAGGTGGGGATAGAATCAATCACAGAATCATGAAGGTTGGAAGAGATCTCTAAGATCCTCAAGTCCAACCATCTACCTATCACCTCCATGTCACTATACCATGTCCCTAAGTACCACATCTATCTGTTTCTTAAACCCCTCCAGGGATGGTGACTCCACTACCTCCCTGGGCAGCCTGGGGCAAGACTTAACAACCCTTTCCCGAAAGATATCTCTCCTTGTATCTAATCTAAACCTCCCTTGGTGCAACTTGAGGCCATTTCCTCTTGTCCTCTAACTGTTAACCCAGGAGAAGAGACCTACCCCCATCTCACTCGAAATAATAGATGTAGGTAATAATAAACAGAGGCGGGATAGATGCACCCAGAATAGATTCACCTCCTCAGAGTAGCACTGCCCTACTATGAAGGAAGCCTGCAAAGTGGAATTCAAACTCTGCCTTACATGGTGGGCTGATGTGTGATTTTTGAGGAGCTGACTATTCTCTGGCAAGGATCTTGCACCAGAGGTTTTGGATGACATAGCTGTCAGAAATGAGACCACAGAAATGCTACACACCTGAGAGAAAAGTGTTCATGTATGTAAAGCATGATAGCGACATGATCGTGAATTGATTTCTGGAAATTCCCTATCCAAGAACAGAAGACTTCTCTTAAAAAGTCTCAGTATTTGATGAAGACTTGAGGTTTTCTACAGAAATCATACTGAAAAGTATAGAATTAAATGCAAAGTAAATACCTAAAATAACTAAAAATATTATGATTTAAAAAACTGTTCTCCAGCAGTGAAGCTTACCTTAATCTTTGTCATAAAATCTCTTCAGAGGATTGGTACTTAGCTTTCATTTTGCACTTAGGCATAGGTTTGGCTAGAGGTCTTTTCATGAGCATTGCTGCTTTTGAAAAAAATTGATTGACTAAATCAGCTGTTGATGTAGAAGCTGCTGGGAAAGGTCAGTTTATGAGCTTGCATAGATCCCTTGTGGTCCCTCATACTTTTGTCTCTATGACAGAGGAGAGTTGGGCTTTCAGCACCAGGCTCTAGAGCCAGTTGTGCATTGCCTTACGATACAGCTCAAATGGCAGTCCTTGCTGATCTCTGTCTGGAAGATGGCTGATCATGCTACTTGCATAGAGTTGGGGGGTGGGGAATAGTCTGCCTTTTATTTCTCCTCTTTTGGTTAACAAGGTGGACAAGCCTTAAGATATGAAAGCCAAGAAAAGGTAGATCACAGAACAGTTAGAGTTGGAAGGGATCTTTAGAGGTCATCTAGTTCAACCCCCTGCATTGAGCTGGGACACCTATAACTAGATCTGGTTGCTTAGAGCCCTGTCCAATGTGACCTGGAATGTTTTCAGGGATGGGGTGAAAGCAAAATCAATTTCAGGTACCCTAAGCATCAGAGGATCATTATTTCAGTTATGTCAAAAGGAAGGTCCTTTACCATAAGCAATGATCAGGTGCCCACCTGCTGAAGAACCTGTCTTCTACTGAAGACTGCAGAGCTCTTGTTAGTGCTTCTGTTTATCGTAGTTGTTTAGAGCAGTAACTGAGTGACTGAGTAAAGGTAAAAACACACAGCTGTTATAAACACTCCTAACATTGCCAGTGGTTCCACTGACTCCATCCATGAGTGAATCAGCAACAGGGTTCAGGTTTCTGAGTCTTCTGGATTTAGTTTGGCAGCAGTTCTTTGTGCTAGGTGAAATGATACAGCCGTGGTTGCTTCATTTTACTTTTCTCTCTTACATTAAGAAGTAGTAATTCCAAACAATAGTTAACAATTGTCAAGCTGTGAGTCAGATAAATCATGAGCTGTGGAAGTCATAGAATTTGTGGCTAGAATGGCAAGGACACACTGTTTTTCTGTGATGTGTATTATACCATCTTGTTCTTTCTTTGCAGCGTTGCACTTGCAAGATCACCACTGAACAAAGATTTCCGTGATCATGCTGAGCAACAGCACATCGCAGCACAGCAGAAGGCTGCTCTGCAAGTAAGCTGATAAAGTCAGGTAGCATTTAGCTTGGCTGTGTTTTAGAGGTGCCTCCCTTCAGAGAGCAGTTCTGCACCTAGGGAGAAGGAAGAGCCTCTTTGGATGCTTAGTTTCTGAGGAGACCTTCTTGTGGCCTTCCAGGATCTGCAGGGGGCCTACAAGAGGGCTGGTGAAGGACTTTTGAGGATGTCAGGCAGCGATAGGACTATGGGGAATGGATATAAGCTTGAGGAGGGTAGATTTAGATTAAATGTTAGGAAGAAGTTCTTCACCATGAGGGTGGTGAGACACTGGCACAGGTTTCCCAGAGAGGTGGTGGAAGCTCCATGGCTGGAATTTTTGAAGGCCAGGCTGGCTGGGGTTGTGAGCAAGCTGATCTAGTGGGAGGTGTCCCTGCCCATGGCAGGGGGGTTGGAACTAGATGATCTTTAAGGTTGCTTCCAACCCTGTCAAGTCTATGATTCTATGTTTCTGAAGTTGTTACAAATGAAGTTTTTTCTGTTGTGAAGAAAGCTTAAATCTGTTAATTCCCTCTCCCTCCCTGTGTTTGTAAAAAGGCAGCCTACGGTGTCACTGTTGCTGTTTGTACATCTCAGTCAAGAATCAATTTCATCGTACTTTTTGAAAGTCTGATGAAGTGTAGGGAGGACTAGCCACATGACTTTCCTTGGTTGAACCTGGGTAGATGGCAAGCAAGGTGAAAAATTACAAGGGGTGAAAGATTTGGAAGACTTACTTGTATGTTTACAGGCTTCTATTTGCTCTATTTGTTCATGTCAGGTGAGGTTGATTTTGGTGTTGAAATTGGAAATGGAGCACGAAGGCCAGTCCAGGGCCACCAGCCATCCTGGCACCATAGACATAATGATTTGGCAGAGGGCATAGGAAGGGGAAGAGCACTTGAGATGCAAAGTAGCAATCCCGTTTAATATCTGGTGGATTGTTGTGTTTCTGTTACCCAGTAAAGGGCCCAGATTGTTTCTCCTCAAATGAATGGGAGCAGAAGTGAACTCTGGGTGGTGTGCTGTGTTGATAACAGAACAGTGTAGGCTGGAAGGATTCTCTGCAGGCTTCTAGTCCATTACCCTACTCAAAGTATGACTAACAGCAGTGCTACATCATATTGTTCAGGACATGGTCAAACCAAGTTTTGAAGCTCTCCAGGAAGGGACATCTCACAGCCTTTCTTGGCTCTGAGTCTGGGTCTGTCTTCTGTATATCCTGTCACTGGGTATCTGAAAAAAGCATAGTATCTCACTGGAGCTTCCTCTTGCTGTAAGAAGCTGAGGTGAGAGCTCAAGCCCAGCCCCCAGCTATCTCTTTGGGTCTCTGTTGGACCCCTCCAGCTTGTATCTCAAACTGAACGCTGGTAACTTGTATTGCTGCAAGCACACACTGCTGGCTCAGGCTGCGTTTTATATCCACCAGGGTTTTTCACAGAATCTTCATGGCCGGAAATGTCCTCGCAGATCACAGAGTCCAACAAAAAAAAAAAAACACACCAAAAACAAACAAACAAAAATGACCTGAAAACAAACCACACAACCCCTGCTCTCACTAGAGCATGTCCTGGAGCACCACATCTACATGTTTCTTAAACACCTCCAGGGATGGTGACTCAACCACCTCCCTGGGAAGGCTGCTCCAGTGCCTCATCACTCTTTCTCTAAAGAATTTCTTCGTAATATCCAATCTAACTATCTATCCCTGTTGCAACTTCAGACCATTCCCTCTGGTTCTGTCCTTAGTTACTAAGGAGAAGAGGCCAACAACCACCTCTCTACAACCTCTTTTCAGGTGGTTATAGAGGCCAATGAAGTCCCCCTCAGCCTTCTCTTCTCCAAACTAAACACGCCCAGCTCCCTCAACCTCTCCTCATATGGCTTGTTCTCTAAACCCCTCACAAGCTTGGTAGCTCTCCTCTGGACACACTCCAGCATCTCAATGTCCTTCCTATAACAAGGGGCTCAGAATTGAACACAGTACTCCCAGATGAGGCATCACAAGTGTGCAAGGGCACGATAACCTCCCTTCTCCTGCTCACCACACTATTCCTGATACAAGCCAGGATCCTGCTGGCCTTCTTGATCACCTGGGCACACTGCTGGCTCATACTCAGCTACTGTCCACCAGCACCCCCAGATCCTTCTCTGCTGGGCAGCTTTCCAGCCACTCATCCCCAAGCCTGTAGCATTGCCTGGGGTTGTTGTGCCCCAAGTGCAGGACACAGCAGTTGGCCTTATTGAACCTCATACAATTGGCCTCGGCCCATGGATCCAGCCTGTCCAAGTTCCTCTGTAGAGCCTCCCTGCCCTCCAGCAGATGAGCACTCCCACAAAGTTTGGTGTCATCTGCAAACTTACTGAGGGTGCTCTCAATCCCCACGTCTAGGTCATCAATAAAGATGCCAAAGATGACTGGCCCCAAAACTGAGCCCTGAGGGACACCACTGGTGACTGGCAGCCAGCTAGATTTCGCTCCATTAATCAAACTCTCTGGGAATGTCCAGCCAACCAGTTTTAGATGGGAGTGGAAGCATGGAGTTTAGGCAGAGGAGAGCAATCAGGAGTTCATTCACCACTCCCCTCACCGCCATGGAATTTGCTGAAAAAGGAGCAGGGAATGGCCAAGTTAATTCCCTTGATGGGCTCTTTTCAGATGTGGCTGATGTGAAATGCTGGGGTTTGTCTATCAGAGTTGGGGAGCAGACTAGGAGAAATAATTAATGCTGCAGAAGCTGTAAAGTGTTAAATTACATCAGTACTGCAGGGAGTTATGCTTTAACAAATGTTTTTCTCTTTCCAGCATGCACATGCACATTCCTCAGGATACTTCATAACTCAAGACTCTGCATTTGGAAATCTTATTCTTCCTGTCTTACCTCGACTTGAGGCAGAATGAAGAATGTTGTTTCTCAGAACTGCAAGGCCTGGTTTTTATCCACAGTAGGAACTGTCTGACATTACAATTTCTTCACTTACCTTAAAACCTCTTTTTTCTGGATTTTTATGGTTGCTTTTTTAGAGTGTGGACTCTAAACACTGAAGAAGCAATGTTGTTAAAAAGTGAATTTTATCCTTTTTATGTATTTTAAGGACAGGTAACTTCTGGAGAGGGTACAGAGAAGGGCTGCAAAAATGATTAGGGGACTGGAACGGAACACCTGTCTTACAGGGAAAGGCTGAGAGAGCTGGGGCTGTTTAGCATAGAGAAGAGAAGACTGAGGGCGGATTTCATCAATACTTATAAATGCTGAAAGGGTGGGGGTCAGGAGGATGGGACTGTTCTTATTTCAGTGGTGCCCAGTGACAGGACTAGAGGTAATGGGCAAAAACTAGAACACAGGAAGTTCCATCTTAAGGAACATGAGGAGAAAGTTCTTTACTTTGAGGGTGGTGGAGCCTCCATCTCTGGAGGTATTCAAAATCCAGCTGGATGCCATCCTGTGCAACCTGTTCTAGGTTCTCCTGCTCTTGCAGGAGGGTTGGACTAGATCTCCAGAGGTCCTTTCCAACCCGTAACATCCTGTTATTCTGTGATCCTGTATTTCTGTTCCTCTGTCAGGTCAAAGACTACAAAGACTTCTCTGGTGTGTGAAGTGCATGGTGCTTGCTCTTCCCTGTTTCTGTGCTTCCTTTAAATAAATGTCTATACAGGAGTCATCAAGAGGTGCACATTCTGTCAGCATTTGTGTTTCTTATTATTGTACGGTGGTGCCATATTTGACTTTAATGAAAGACAAAACTTATTTTTGTTTATGAAAACAGACAGGAATTTATCATATGCATCAATTGCTCTTTTTCTCCCCTGTGTGCAGGAACATTGGTGATGTACTGTCTACTGTTGCAGCATCATTTCGCCTCAAATCCTTAAACACACTGTGCCTATCTATTACTTGGTTTGATAAAATAGGAAAATGGGTTACAGTGAGGAGAAAGGAGTTGTTTCAAACAGTTATTCAACAGACAAAATGAAAGATGTCTTTAGTCCTTTGGACATTTCAGATTGAAAGTGTCTGAGAACAAATCAGTTTGAAAGGTTGTGTTTTTCTAAGTCATGCCTTTTTCAATATTTAGTATCTTTCACTTTTTTCCTTGCTGTTCTTATCTATGGTAACCAATTCCAGCTCCATGCTAGAAGAAAATCTGTTGATCTTAAAGTAGATGATTTTGGAATTTTGATCATGCTACCAGGACATAGTAATTGAAAGTGAAAAATAGTCCTTAGATACACATGCTTACATCTCCATAGCTTTAATAATACATTGATTACTTTATCTAAGGAAAGTCTTGTGGAGGAGGCCTGATAAGAGGTTTAAGAGGTGCAACTGTAACATGAACTATTCATGTTGTGTGCCTTTTTGAGGAGTCCGATGCAGTGACGTGGTAGCTTTTTAATTACCAAGAGTAACTTCATCATGAAGCTGTCCTGACTACTTATTACTCTGTAGTGTGAGATGAGTATCTTACATGCTTTGAAGAAAAAGATCTGCATAACTCTCTGTAGAAGAGGTAGCTGTGATTCAGTCCATGCTTGGAGACAGAAGGCAAAGAAGTTAAATCAGATAGAGCAAGAAGTTTGGATTTTAGTTTTTAGTTGAATTTTAAAAATGGGCTGGGCACTTTAACATTAAAGGAGCTGCTTAGCTGCTTGGGGTTTCCCCCCCCCCCCTTTTTTTTTGCCCATAAGTGGCAAAAGAATGTCTGATTTCTCTAGAAACAGACCCTCTGTGCTAACAAACGAAACTATAGAATCTCTCAGTGTAGCTGCACAGACTGCATGTGATCCAGGCAATGAGATAGTAAAGGTCCCTCTCCTTTGGAAAGCTATAGTTGCTCCATTGAAGGAGTTAAACTTTATGGCTGTGTTGCTTTTTGTCTCAGGTTATCAAAAGATGTGCTTTTGACAATCCAGTGCCTGGGCTCAAAGACAGAGGTATTCAAAAGGGAAAAATTCACACAGCTGTTGTGATATTTTTAAGTTATAATGCCTCAAATGATTCTGTGTAATTTTGAAGGACTTGGTGGTACACATAGATACAATTAACCATCAAAGATACAAATATTGTATTATATGGAAGTTTCTCTCTTAGAATCCAAGACCCTAGATATTAGTGCCAGATGCATCAATTTGTCCTCTCACTCCTTTTTTAGCTATTAATCAGTATTTAAACTATTCATCCATCCCTGTACAGTAATTTCAGCAACATTTTTTCTCCTGTTGGAATTACATGTTCAAATTCTAACCATTGTTAGTTGGAATATACCTGAACTAGGATGAGTCTTAAATATCTTGTTTCTGCTAGTACCAATTAGCTTAATCACATAAAAGGAGAAGGCTTGTAATCTAGTGCTGACCTGTGTACCTGAAGTATCTTAACACAATCACTCGAGCCATTTTATTTCATTTGTTGCAGTAGTAATTGCCTTTCCACGCTACACAGGTGGTTGGAAAGAAGTGACAACCTCTGATGTCACTTGCCAGGAACTTCGTGGTTGCTGGGATGTGTTCCATCAGTTAAAATAGCTGAATGGTACTTCTGCCTTCATGTGCAGTCAGCACATGACAAGCCAGGGTGGTGGAGCAATGGCCCAGGCTGCCCAGGGAAGTGGATGAGTCTCTGTGTCTGGAGATACTCAAAACCCAACGGGACACCATCCTGTGCAACCTGCTCTAGGTGCTCCTGCTTTTGCGAGGGTGCTGGACTAGACAATCTCCAGAGGTCCCTTCCAACCCATAACATTATGCGATTCTGTAATTTAGAAGTCCTTTAATTACAGCTGGGTTCCACTGTTCATGCTAAGGAGTCCTGTCTAGATAGACACTTAGATGTCTCCATCTTTTATCAGACTACCTGTGCCACTTAAAGGCTGGAGGTCATTAATCATCTTGCTGCGCAGCAGCCAGGTCAGTGCTCTGACCTTGTATAGTAAAGCAACATAACCATAAAGTAACCTTGTAGAAATGCATGAAGAGGCCAGGCTTTCCCCAGCCTCTTTAGAAAGACGAAAGTGTCTTATCAACCAGGGAACAGGAGCTTGAACTGCTGGAAGGAAATTCACACCACTAGGTCTTGGAGAACGCAACTTCTTGTGCCTTGACTTCACATTGCGTTTGCAGTGTTTCAGGGACAGAACCCCACAGCTGCCACTGCCCCACGGCAAGAGCAGAAGTGGCTGAGGCAGGGCAGTTGTGGGTTGGGGGGATTGGTTGGGGGGCAGAGTACAGGGGGAGAAGAACCTCCTTCAACCTGCTGGTCACACCCTTCTGAACACACCCCAGGAGACCATTGGGTGCCTTGGCCTTAAGGGCATATTGATGGCTCATGCTCATCCTGCTGGCCACCAGGGCACCCAGGGCTTCTTCCACTGAGCTACTTTCCAGCAGATTAACCCCTAACCTGTCCTGCTTCATGGGGTTATTCGTCCCCAGGTGCATCACCCTACACTTGCCCTTGGTGAACTTCATCAGGTTTCTCTCTGCGCAGCTCTCAGCCTCTCCAGGTCTTACTGGAAGGCATCACAGCTTCCTGGGGTGTCAGCCACTCCTCCAGTTTTGTGTCATCAGCAAACCTGCTGAGGGCACATCCTGTACCTTCATCCAGGTCATTGATGAACATAGAATCATAGAATGGTTTGGGTTGGAAGGGACCTCTGGAGGTCATCTAGTCCAACCCCCCTGCAGTGGCCAGGGACATCCCCAACTAGAGCAGCTTGCCCAGAGCCCTGNGACCCTGCACTTGGTCTTGTTGAAGCTCATGAGGTTCACCTGGGCCCACCTCTCCAGCTTGTCCAGGTCCTTCTGATGACATCTTGCCCCTCCAACTTATCAACAGCACCCCAGAGCTTGGTGTCATCTGCAAACTTGCTGAACATACTTGAACAGGACCGGACCAAGTCCTGACCCCTGGGGAACTCCACTCCAACTGGACTCTGTGTCATTAATCACAACCCTCTGAGCCCCAGCAGTCATGGTTGCTGTGGTTGCTGGTGACAAGTCAGAGTGTTTGAAGGGTGCAAGAAGCTCAGGTGAGCCCAGGTTTGAGGTGCCCAGTTTGGATGGGATGTCATTTCCTGCTGGCATCCTGCACTTTGTGTTCCAGCCTCTCTGTCAGATGTGAATCTATGGAGAGGTGCTCTGTCCCGCTCTGCTCCTCTGCTGGGTGGGCAGGCACCCAGGGGTTGCTCTCCCCAGCTCTTTTCATGGAGCAGCTATGAGCAGGACAGACTCCCCTGGGCTGGTGCTGGTTCTGCTGGAGCTGGGGAGAGCTCAGACTAGTGAGCTGCTGCTGGGGGTGGTTCCCACTGGACTTCAGCCCTGCCTGTAGTCATCCTCACAGGGGAATGCTTAAGGATGAGCTGTTGGTGTTGGGCTGTCCAATGGCAGGGCCTTGGGCGGCTCTGGGCTTAGTTGGAAGCTGTATTTTGACCTAAAGCCTTCCTTTTCTGCTTGAATTGTGCTGTGGTGGAAGCAGAGGCGGCTCCAGGGACCCTCCCCAGCTCACTGGTGGGAAGGAGCGGCCCAGGCAGGTGAGTGTCCCAGGGCAGAGGGGAGGACAGCAGGATGCTCAGCAAGGCTCGGGTGGTCCTGGTGGCAGCAGGACAGATGCTAGTGTGTGTGGGGTAGTGTGTGTCCCTTGAGGCTGGCAGGAGCTCAGCATCACAGGGAAGGGCCTGCACTGGCCCAGGTAGGGTCCCCCTGTGACCAGAGGTTGTTTGTGGCTGTAGGGGTACATTTGGGGTCCCCACAGTTCCCACCCAACACCCTGAGCCAGGGCTGGGGCATATGTCTGGGGGGCTGATGGCTGTGAGGGGTGTTTGGGGAGGTGGGAGTGGGTGCTGTTGAGGTCCAGCCCAGACCCCGCTGGCACTGGTGTGGTTCTGGCCTGTGCTGGGTTGACCTGGGCCAAGCGCCAGGTACCCACCAAGGTTCTCTATCACGTTCTTGCCCCACACCTCCCACGGCACAACAAGAGGGAGAGAACGGATGGAAACAGCCCGTGGGTTTTAGTAAAGGCAGTTTAATAAGCAAAATAAAGAAAGGCAANCCCATCCCCAGGCGGGGGCTGGAGGTTGTCAAACTATGCTGCTGCTGCTGTGCAGGACTGGGGTTTTGAGCCAGATTCTGGCTCTCCTGCACTCCCCAAATCTCCCTCCTTTCATGTCTCGAGTGTGTGGTGCTAGGTTGCTGCTGAACAGGGGCTGAGCAGAGCTGCCCCTGCCCGGGGGGCAGAAGCTCCAGGGGCTCTTTGGGCCAGGCCACACTGCCAGGAGCTGATTGTCCCACATCTCTTCCTGCACAGGGATGGATGGACAGATGGACAGAGCAGCCCCAGAGAGAGCCACGTGGGGTGTGGAGCCCCAGGAAGAAGCCAGGCTGCCTGTGTCCACCCAGCTCTCCCTGCAGGGACTGTGCAGCTCCAGCTCTGTACAGCTTCAGGTGGGTTCTTTGTGCTCTAGTTTGGGGTGAGTTGGTTGGTTTGTTGGTTCATGTTCCTGTTTTTTTCAGGTCCTGCTCCTGGGCAGGTTCAGTTCAGTTTTGGTCTCAGCTGATATTTGCAGCTCCCTTTTGTTTCTGCTCTGGTTTCAGGTCCAGTTTATGGACACCTCCACTTCATTTGCAGCAACTGCTCCTGGTCATTGTGGCTCCAGTTCATTTACGGCTTCAGGTTGGTTGTGTCTGCCCCTGTTTCATTTCAGGTCCAGCTCTTGGATGGCTCCAGTTCAATTTTGACTCCAGTTCTGCTCTGGTTTCAGGTCCAGCTCCTTTGCATCACTATTTCATTGCAGCTCCAGGTCAGGGACAGCTCTGACTGGTCCTGTTCTCCTGTGACTGTCCAGTTCTTGTCATGTCCAGCTATGGGAAAAGTGACTCTCCTCCAAAAGTGTGTAATAAAATAAAAATGTGTTTGGCCTGTCATTTGGCTTTCCTTACAACACTCTCTAGACATAACTGAAAGAGGGTAGATGTAGATATTAGGAAGGTGAGGAAAGTGACACCCTGAAACAGGTTGCCCAGAGAAGTTTTGGATACTCCCTCCCTGGAAGTGTTCAAGGCCAGATTGGATGGGTCTTTAAGCAACCTGATCTAAGGGGAGTTGTCCCTATCCATGGCAGGGAGATTGAAAGTGCATCTGCATCTGGAGCTGGTATATGTAGACCTACTTGTAGAGGAGGCAGTATTGGGCAGAGCTCGTGTCCCTTGTGTTCTCCTGGTAGATCTGGCTGTAACATGCTCTGCACACTTCCATCCTGTTTCCTTGCTTCACGCTACCTATTCTGGCAAAGTGCATCCTGTTCTGGGAGTCTTTGAGCAATTCAGTGTCACCAAACCTTCAGTCTGAGTGCTCCTGTCAGTTTTGCCTGTTCAGATACTGGCTGTTGTATGTCACCACCATAGACAGCAGGGCTACAGGGCTGTCATCTCCAAGGTAACCCATCCTCCACATCTCTTCCTCGTGTGTTATGAGAGCAGGCACCAGACATCCCAGCCTTGCTCAGGACTTTTCCTTGAGCTTTCTCATGGAAGAGCTGTAGGTACTGCTAGTGATGGAGAAACCAGCACCAGCATTCTTGAGGGTCTGGTCCAGGCCTCATCAGATAGCATGGAGGGATGTAGCTAGAAGGCCAGACCAATCTGTTTTCTTAACAGTGATATAGAAGTCCTCCAACAGTACATAGAATTATACTGCTGTGATCTGGAGCAAGAGGAAGCGGAAAGATGTGTCATATTGCTTGCAGGAAGGAAAGGTGTTGCAGTTGGGGAAGACACATTTAGGGCTTCTCCAGTGTTCTGTCTGAAGAAATCAGCAGCCTTCACACTTCCCCAGAGTTTTGCTTCTGAGAGTCTTGGGAAGAGGCTACCTGTTTATCTAAGCAAAAGAGATGCAATGAAAACCCATGGTTCAGACAGATCAGATCCTTTTTACTGGTGGTCACCACTTTTCCATCAGCTGTAGAAATTCATATTCAGAAGGAAGGAGTGAAATTCCTGGCTTTTTTAAAGTGAACGAAGGTTTCAGTCATGCTGAGGAATGACTGTGTGCAAGTGTGGATTTAATACTCTGTATTTTGCAGTAATCTGATATGTATGGAAGTTTTTCAGGTGAAGAAGGAGGAGGATGAGGAGGAGAAGGACTAGGAGAAAAAGGAGAAGCAACGGCAGCTTCTTCTGTTGGCCATGAGATGTCAGTATTGCAGTCAGTCTGCTTTCACCTACCAGTAGCTTAGAACAACCTAACAGAGAAACTGAGTTACAAAAATGTGAGTGGAGCTTTTCATACTGTGCCTGTGCCACAGTCCTTGTTTTTGGTGTGTACACTGATTTTGCTGGTAGTTCATTTTTGGAAAAAAGTCCTCAAATGCTCTGAATTGCATTGGCTAGCTCTGGGAGAAGAAATCATGCAGATAGTGTGTCCTTAGGGTAACAGCAGGAAATCTTGTCATGTGGCAGCATAAGACCAAGGTTGTGTACAAGTCTTACAAACATGGAAATCTTTAGTATGACCCTGGGATTCCAAGCTAGTGGTTCAAACCATAAAGGCAACAGGGTGTGAATTAATAAAGCTTGCAAGCTTTACTAAGAGAAACTTGGAAGGGCCACAAGGCCACAAGGATGTAAAGCATGCTGAAATCTCATCCCTTTTCAAACTTAATAATAACTTCAATTGACCAGGAGGGCTGGCTGGTTCCCACCACAGAAAAAAAACACCAGTATTTTGCTACATTTTCTTAGGGATGTCTGTATAATCTCTGAGTCCTTTGGTCATGCACCAGCATCTCCACATATTGAGAGCATAGAGGATGGTCTTGGTGGTGCTGGGTTTCTGATACACAGGTACTTGATGTCATCACCAAAACTAATGACAAGAAACTTGTTGAGCTTAGTTGAATACACTAGAAAACAAATAAAGAAAGGAGATAAAACCAGCTTGTCCCAGTGACATGCTGCCACCAGTTCTGGCTAAAAGCAACTTTGTATTTTTCACAAAATGTAAGGGATTTAAGAAAGACGAAACACAGCAATTCCATGATTATTTCCCACAAGTTTGTGCCCTAAAAACTGTGATGTGGCAGGAAGGACACCAACATGAAGTCACCCTAAGGCTGCTGCAAAGCTAAAAGGTTCTGCCACACAGAGCTAGTCATGGAGTAACACAGTATCTTCTACCTTGCTGGAGAAGCAGTGTGAAGATCACAAAAGCAAAGGTGTTTCCTTTGTTAGTTGGCTCAGGAGCAGGGCGAAAACTCATCCTATTCCTATACAGCCTGACTGTGCTGCCAGTGTATCTTACACCATGAGTGCCTGTACAAGCTGGACAGGCAGTGCTAACCAAGTAGGATGTTCCACTCATACCTCCTTTCTACTCCACGTTAGGCACAACAGGATCACATCCTGTTGTTTCAGTGGACCACAGGCAGGTGTATCTTGATGAGTACCATGAGTTAAGTGAAGGCATGTAGTGTGTGCTTCTTAAAAGGAGAGCCTCAGGCCCACAGGCAGGAACTGGAAGTAGAGGATTGATGGAGAACCTTTTTATAGGTGTTCAGACATTTAATATCCTTTATGAAAGAGTAATACATTTTTGTGATACCACTATAATTTTATTATATCCACTATATTTTAAGTCTGCTTTTTACAGGGCTGAAGCTAATGGATTTTGCAGCCCCACATGTTAGCTGTGAAAGGTTGCTCTGAACATCTGTGCACTAAGCTCGTGACCCCCACGGTGATAACCTCAGCATGACAAGAAAAGGGAAATTGTGGTATACTCAAGAGGAGGGAGATGTTGGATTTCTCCTTCTAAACCTCAATTCTGCTGCCCCAGCTGACCATTACTGCAGCCCCAGAGGTGTAACTCTGCATGCTAGCAAGAGGTGGTTATAAAAAGAGGTTTCTATTGTTGTAGCTTTTGCTGTTAATACAGTATATAAAAGGCAAAGGAACTGTATAAAATCAATTGAAGAACCTGTGGCAAGAAAAACAAGCTGGAAAGCTGACTAGATGCATGCACAGGCTAACAATGTAAGCATGTTGTCTGACCCTCTGAGCTCCAGACCCTTCTGGAACAGGAGTTCTCAGAACTCTGAGAGCCCAGGGCCTCCTCCTGAAGACTCCAAGAAAGATGGCTGGAAAAAAGCATGCTACACTGAGGAAAACGTGCTGAAAAATGCACATTGCTGTGTGCAAACCTGCCCACAAATCTCACAAACTGAAAGGATCCTCTCTTTCTTCTGTACACTGCAACTAGTCAGCAGAAAAAAATAGGTCTTCTTTCCATCTGAAAGGTAGTTAAACTGAGCTGTGTTTACAAACTTTGCCTATAGCAACTGATCATCCTCTGTCTGTGGTGTTGACTACTGCCTGTCATGCCTAGCAGCCACCTTGCTCTCCTGCTAGCTCAGGGGTGCTTCTGCAGAACAGGGGTGTTGTGAAAAATTCAGGTGGGATCAACCTGGGTGGAAGTGGTTTTATGAGCTCTGTGCGGTGAGTTATTAGGCAGAAAACTTTGCTAAAGCAAGGCTGGGATGCTCGTGGAAATGGTGAGTAGTTCAGTCATCAGCAGTCTTCTCGACAAGTGTTTGCTCTCTTGTGCCCTCAGACCGCGCCACCACCCTCTTGAAATGCTGTTTGGGCACTATTTGCCCCTTACCAATAAGCAAACCTTAGGTAAGTTCTCCATAAAGCCTCACATCTACCCAGATTTTTTGCCCAGTCCATACGTTGGTAATATCCACCCTCACACTTCACTTCCCCACACTGCTACTCTTGTTTCTGAAATGCTCATTTCATGAGCAGCTCACATTGCTGGCTCATCCAGTGACTACTTCTGAGAGCACCAAGAGCACTTTGGGAACCAACCTAGGAAAACCAAGAGCCTAACCACATGATGCCTGTTGCCCTGGAAGATGTAATAGCACCAAGCATTCTTGTATGGCAATTAATCCCACTGGGATTAAATATCTTCTGACAGGACTCAGTTTGAAAATTATGGTGTCCGTTTCCTGAATCACAATATCACTCGAGCAATTTACCAAGCCACAGCAGAAGAGTCTTAGATTGCTTCACAAGCAGGATTTACTATATGAAGTTATAGTTCCTGGCTTCTCCAAATTCCAGATTTTCACAGTTGGGCAAGGGGTTTGAGGTGAGCTCAAGTACCTGATAGTGTTAACAGCAACAGCTTGTTATTAGCAGTACTTCAGTCTTCAACTGGGACAGTGCATGAAGTGCTGCAACAGAACAAGGACATACAGATTTAGGGATGTTTTGTAACTTATGCATAATGATGCCAATTGAAGTCTCTATCACTTTTTCCCTTTTCTTCCCACTTGAAAGGACACCTTGTCCTCATGAACTCCCACTACTGACTTTGGCCTGAGTTGCTCTAAGGCTTGAAAGTGTAGCCAGATTAGAAAGTGATGAGTTTTGTGAGCAGTGTGCAGCTCAACTACTTGCAGCAAAGGAGTCTTAGCATTACAAAATAAAAATGAAACGAAAGGATGGTGTTGTGATGGCAGGCATTTATCTGCTGCCATCTATAAGGATGTTGTGTCATCAGAAGGCTGGAACAAGAATTACCCAATTTTCCACTTCTGCAGGAGATAGATCATTCTTGCTTCTCTTCTTTTTTTATCAGTGTAATTAATATTTGTTTTCTTTTGTCCAGGAGAAAATAGTTCCTTCTTTCATTATTGGACAGTGTGGAGGAGTCCTGGAAAAGGCTGGGGTCTTGGTTAAAAGCACACCAGTGCACAGGCTCTGTTTAAAGATAAGGGCATTCCCATCCTGCCTTCATCACTGACTTCAGTGGCTACATACCAAACCACAAAGCTCTTTGCCTGAGAGTGCCTGTCACCAAGGAGATGATGCTCTAAGAGTTTTAAGTGATGTCTGAATACTTTGCAGAGTACTTGATAGTGGTGTTGGGATACCACCAGGAGACCTACACTGTTACTGAGCATGGACAGGAGTTCTTGCTGGCACCTGTCAGACAGAATTAGGAAAAGTGTTAAGCAGACAGGAACACACATACCATATCCAGAAGGGCCTTGAAAACACATGTTCTGGGTTTTAATCACATCAACACACAAAAATCTCCTTTCAAATGCAGATGAATGGCACAATCTTGTATTATGGGGTTAACGGCTCCTTGGCTAGCAGCATCCTTATCTCCTCAACACTCAGTGCTTATGCCTGTCTTTCCCTGGATATACATCAGTTGCGTTCTGTTTGCCATTTTACACAAGGACAAGAATAACTAAAAAAGTTGCAACTGCAAGTACACAAGGAGCTCTGATGTGAAAAATCATGCTGCATGAAGGATATTGTCCTCAAGTTCTTCCAGGTGGTGTTGTCAAAGATGCAGCAATGATCACACCTTAAGTGCTGCCAATCTTGCGTGGGCATTCTCTTTCACATACCTGTAGAAATTTGGCCCTTAGAACAAAGTGTCCATATACAAATAGCCCTCTCTTCTTATACGCAGTGTTTTTTCTTTTCTTCTTTTTCCTTTAATGTTTAATTATTCTCTTTGAGAGCTAATCAGTGCTATCAACAGTGAAGGTTGCAACACTGTAAGCCATCAGGCTACTGTGAAGAGAAATGTGGTGGATCTTTCCAGAGACAGCTGCCAGTTTCCATTTGTCTTCTGTGTACGTTACAAAGCAAAGCACCAGGGAGTTACAGACTCAACTTTGCCATCTCCAAAGGCTATCAGAAGAGGCAGTGTGCCATAATGTCCCCAAGTTACTTCTGCATCAGTTGCAATCATGCTATTCCTAAGCAATGCCTTGAACACACGTCCAGATATATTCGGCTGCAACCAGGAGACTTCATGACACTTTTGATAGTATCTTGGGAAGCTACCAGGAAGGCCTGAACCCTGCAAGACTGGACATAACCTGTGCATGCTGCTGCTGGCTACCCTTGGGCATGAGAGGCAGAGGAAAGGACCTGCAGCTATCTTGCAAGCTGTGGAAGCAAAGCAGTTCTTGAAGTGGCAATCTAGGTCAAATCAGTGTGAAGGGAAAAGTGAAAGCAGCTGAGCAACCAGAACTTTACCAATTTGCTTAGCTTAACCTGCGTTAACCACATTAACCATGAACTACCACCTGCATACTCAATTCTGGACCAAATGAAAGCACATGAGCTTCAGAGTCTGTGAAGACAGCTTAATCTAAGTTACATAGTTGAATCAAACAGGTTCTCTGTGGGCAAACCACATGTCCACACCTCAGTTCTCTGTGTCTTCATTCAAAGACCCCTGTTATTTCTTTGTATCTGTCACTGGGACCACAGCAGGCCCTTTGACACTGCCATGGTTTAACCCCATCCAGCAACCACACAGCTCACTCCTCCCCCTCGTCCCAGTGGGATGGGGAGAAGAATTGGGAAAAAAAAAAGAGAAACCTCTTGGGTCGAGACTGGAACAGTTTAATAACTGAACTAAACAAAACTATTTTAGGCAGAAGTTCTCCTCTGTGAGGGTGGACCAGGTTGCCCAGAGAGGTGGTGGAAGCCCCATGGCTGGAATTTTTGAAGGCCAGGCTGTCTAGGGCTGTAAGCATGCTAATCTAGTGGGAGGTGTCCCTGCCCATGGCAGTGGGGTTGAAGCTAGGTGATCTTAATAAGGCCAAGTGCCGTGTAGTAAGGCCATCTCCCGTGTAATAAGGTCAATTGCTGTGTCCTGCACTTGGGGCACAACAACCCCAGGCAATGCTACAGGCTTCGGGATGAGTGGCTGGAAAGCTGCCCAGCAGAGAAAGACCTGAGCATGCTGGTGGACAGCCAGCTGAATATGAGCCAGCAGTATGCNTCTAAGCAGTCATCTCTCCAACCTGATCAACTCCCTCCAGTTGATATACTGATCATGATGTTCTGCGATATGGAATATCCCTCTGGCTAGTTTAGGTAAGCTGTCTTGGTTATGTTCTCTCCTAGCTTCTTGTGCTCCTGCACACTAGTAAAACATGGGAAGCTGAAAAGTCCTTGACTTCCTAGCAACAACTAAAAACATTCTTCTCATACTAAACCCCAAACGCAGCAGTATTATAGCTACTAAGATGGAAAATCAGCTCTATCCCAGCCAAAACCAGGAGAGATGCAATGTCTTTTACACCCTGTTGTGCTGAGCAGCAACACACAGTCCCTCCACTAGCACCAAGCAGCAAGAATGGGATTTATTTTGGAGTTTTCCAAGTGATGGAAGTGCAGACCCAGAATACCTAGTGAAAATCATGCCCCTCTATCCCTCACCATGATGTCACTTAGCTGAGGAATTTGGCTTTTTCCTTTTCCCCGTGTTCCTTCGGCAGAACCTGAGACACTGACCTTCTCCAGCACAGCTGTCATCCCATGCATAAGCAGCTCAGTAGGATTTCATTGGAGCTCTCAATGGATTTTTTTCCAATTGAGGTGTTTCTCTTTCACAATATAGGGGCTTTATTCATTTTAATTTTCTGGTCCTTGAATTTCAAAACCTCTCGAACACAGAAAATTCAAATCTGTCTTAAAAGGTACATACATACGTGACATCCTTTGATGCACATTTAAATTGTTCTAGATGAAAATCAAAAAACAAAACCATATGGAGAGGAGACTGTCCTGCTGAAATTCTAAGTGCAGAATAAATAATTTCAAGCCAGACTGTGCCTTGGAATTGAGGTAACCAGATGAGGTTCAGGAAAATGACTTTAATTCAAAAAGTCTCTCAGAATGTAGGCTTTCAGTCCTACTGAAGTGAGATGATATGAGCATGTGGTTCACATCAAGCTTGCTTGTAAGTACATTGCTGAGCAGGGAAAGACTTAAACAATGGTTTAAATGTTTTCCTGAAACACAGCCCTAGAAGTTAAAGAGAGTATGGCAGCAACTATTTTTTGTGAGCCTGTTTGCACTCTGCTAATCAAAATGCATCCCAGGTCCATGGGAACTCCATAGCTATGCTGACTTGAAAAGCATGAGTGGGAAGAGTCGTTTTTTATGCAATGTGCTTCAAAATGCTAAGCAAATTGTTTTCACTTGATTAAAGAAAGCAGTCAGCTCAGCAGAAAACAATTTATTACATACATGGGACTTGGTTGCTACACTTAATTACAGACAAAATACTGTGAATAAAACATGCACTTATCACAGACATCAATGACTATCTGGATTATGTTTTAAGTGATCTTTAATTCTTTACATTTAAGGCTGTACCAATACAAATTTTAGGAAACAAAGATAAAAAGCCACACTAGCACAGTAGCAAACACGGTACAGACAGTGGAATCAGTCACACAGCAGAACCAGGCTTCTTAAAGATTTTCATAAGGGAATAAAAATGGAGATGCAGTGCAATAAAGATCTGAATATTGCTGGAATTTAAAGATTAGTGGAAGTGAAATTCATACTTCAATTAGCACATGATTGAACCCATTCTTCTCAAAAGCCTAATTATCTGAGCACTGAGCAAGGGATGAAACTCAGACACCACTTAGAGCAAAAAATAAAAGAAGAACTCTTGGCTTTACGGTTTTACTTTCTTAGTGAGGGCACTTTTGTACTCCATTATAAAAAGAACATTTGTCAAGGAGACATCTGACTGAAGTGTGGCAGACAGCAGTACAAGATACATTTGTTTATATCAATTTAAGAAGAACGGAGTGTCTTACAGTAGGAAAAAAAAACAACCCACAACTAAAAACCAGTTGTCAGCTGGCAGAAGTGACAGGTAACTTTACCAACCATATTGGTCTTCATCTGTGAAGGATCTTACTCTATATCAAGTTTGCTTCTTAAAGATATGCTGCTGAAATAACAATATGGCACCCACATGAGTCAAAACTTATGTAGCTGTTGAGTAAAAAGATCACCAGCCTTGGAAACCCAGCTGGGGATCTCAAACTCAAAATAGGTTATGAAATCTTTCCCCATTTACAGCTGTGAACTCTTCTTGCTTGCTTTTTCCCAGGTTGCTGTGCAACTCCAGAAAGAAAGTAATTTGAGGACAAGGGGGTTGAACAGCTAACTCTGAAAATGGACAAATTTGCTCATATTTTCAGAAAACGATCTAGTAATCTTTCCCTTTCCCTCAGATATTCTAGATTTGCAGAGCCTAATGCATTAAAATGCATCAAAATACTCCTTCTCCCTAATAAACTGTTGTATATATAACCTTCCAAATGCAAGGGAAAGAGATTTATGTTATAAGGTGCCTTGTGTACCACCACCCACGCTAAGATTTCTGCCTTAAATACCTGATTACACCTGGGGCTTGCAAAGGGGTGTAAAAAACCCCTATGTCCCCAAATTCTACAGGGGTTTAGATGGATGTCCTGGCTCATTTTAGCAGCACAACCTAAGCTATGTTTTTCTCTAAAAAGCTTGTACTGCAAGGCATTACAATATCTAAACCAGCACATCACTAGTATCAACTTTTTTGTGTCTTGAAACCAGTGAACCATGCTCTAAGGCAAACAAATGCCTCTAGAGACTGTGACACACCTTAGGCTGCAGACTCAGTGCTAATGCCAGGTCTGCACCCAGAGAACCACAATTGCATTTCCAGCAGTTACAGGATTGCTTTCCTGATTCAAATCTAATCTGAACATAATGAAGATGCATCTAGCTTCACAGTGGAAGAGGATGGGAAACAAACAGGTGTTGTGCTGCAGGTATCTGATGCCTTTTTTTATTTTGGCAAGTTGGGCCCAAACATAGCAGAAGCTAGGAAGACCAATTGGTAAGACAATTTAGTGCAATTAGTGGGACCACAGAGACTCAGATCTAGCTATAAACAGAAGAAATGCCAGAAATAAGGCTGTGTAACATTAGGGCCACATAGGAGGGAGTTCTGCAGAGTCAAAACTCTTCACTCATACTAGTGGAATCATGCATTCATGTGTAAATGGCTCCTGGACAAGCAAGCAATGGAGAAACACATTGCAACAAATCTCATCTGGCTTCTTATCTGGCAGAAGAAGTTAGCAGTTTTTAAAGGACAATACAAGGACCTAACATTTCTGAAAAAAATCCCTATTCCCTCCAAGACATGGGGATGGAGGTGCTGCAAAAGGCTTCTAAGCATCCCCTAATCACTTGTGGAAGGTTTAGATCTTCAGCTGAAACTTCCAAATTCATCAATTTGTAGGGGACTGGCTTGTGACCTACTCCATGGGATGAATTTCAGTGTGTTCTTGGCTGCGTCCTTTAATATTGCTTTTTGTAACTGTTTTGGGTATAACAAAAAGGAGCAGCTAAATGAAAAATTTTGGCATAAACTCGTTTTATTGAATGATCTTACCTCAAAAGGGCTGCAAATAGGCTTGCTGGGGAGCAATGATGTCTTTAGAGCAGTACCTGTAAGGATGAATTCAATGCACTCTTATTTTCCCAGTCACACAGTTTTTCTGGCAACTTGGTATTCTGATTTGAAAAGTCTTTTCACAGAATCACAGAATCACAGAATCACAAAGACTGGAAAAGACCCCCCAGGATCATCAAGTCCAGCCTATGACCCTATACACCCAACATCTAAACCATGCCACCCAGTGCCACATCCAATCTTTTATTAAACACCTCCAGGGACAGTGACTCCACCACCTCCCTGGGCAGCCTATTCCAGAGCCCAATCACCCTCTGCATGAGGAAGTGCTTCCTAATGTCCAGTCTAACCCTCCCCTGNCCTGTAGCAGGCTTTCAGCTTTCAGTAGAGATGGAAAACTGATGGTTAGCCTTTTCTTCTTTCTATGCAAAATACTATTCTAAGGACCCATCTGTGAACAGTTGACCATGCCTGGTGGCTGGGAAGTGCACTAGATAAACATCTTGCATTTCCCTTCTGACTGTTTTTGTTATATGATTGCAGTATGCTACAATTCCAGCCTGTCAAAATCTTATCAAAATCAAAATGAATGCTTATGTGTGTGTGTGTGTTTGCTATACTGCCAGATTCCAAGCAGAGGGTAGAAAAAGGAACTGAAAACGCAACGTCAAACTTTTAATAAACAGAGCTTGTCTGCCATGAAGGCATGATACCAAAAATCTTGGGCTTGAATTTCATCCAAGTCTCATTTGGCAGCAATGTATGGTTTCATCGGATACGGAATAAGGACTGAAATCCACCACTTGACTAGGCTGACACATTTTTTACAAGAGCAAGCTCACAACTGTTATGAGAGCTAACAGTATTGCATAGCAATCAGAGGACTGCTTTCATTAAACAGTCTTTCAGGGTGCTCTACAATGTCTTGGGCAGGCTTGGATAATCACTGGATCCATTACCAACAGGAACATTTGGATACTAAGCATTCCCTCACACCCTTTATATTCACAGTTGGAAGACTGCTGTTGTAGGAGGTGTAGCTGGGGAAGGGCTATTAAAGATTTTTTTCTTCCAAATGAAAAACAGTGAGAAGACACTTTAAAGAAAGATGGAGAGTTCAAGGTTTGGTTTTGTTTTTTTTTTCTTTTAATAAGTTTTAAGCTGGTAAGTGATCGTCTGCACAGAACAAGATACTAGAAGTCTGGCAACTCCCATCTACCACAACATATTGATTCCTTCTACAGAAGGCACTAAATACTGTCTTAAAACAGGAAATGAGCAGCTGAATGCAGAGTTTTACCATGACACACACAAAAAACCTGCTAACTGGCACAGCTTCATAGTACAGTTTTCAGTTACCTACAACAGTGGTGATCATAGCAGCAATGGCTAGCATTTTTACAAGTACCACATACACGTAACGATATCAGAACATCAAGAAATCATGCAAAATTTTAACAGCAACATCACTGAATCACACAATGCATAGAATTTATTATTATTATTGTTATTATTAATTTGGCAAGACAGTGAATCTTTGTCTTACAAACAAAACAAAAGAACTAACAAAATCTACCTTTTTACAAACTGTTCTTAAAAAAGCTGTCCTTACAGTCAGTGAGTGAAAGTTAGCCTTAGGTAGAGGTTTAACTCTGAGAAGGAACTGGTCACTTAGAAGTATTCACATTGTTAGCTGGAAATTTGGTTCCATTTAAGCAAGAGAGGTTTTTCAGCTGCAATTTTGGAAGAAGCAGTGCTAATCTTGTCAGTTTACAAAATGGGAGAAAACACATTCACATTAAAAGATTAGGAAGACTAAACATTGCATGCAAGGAAAGATAAAAGCTTTACTGAAGCTGTTTCTCCCTAGCACTGCTCACCATGAGAACAAGGGTTGTCATAGCAAAAATGCTTTTCAAAGGCAGAGTTAATGCCAGAAGATAATTAAAACAAATGCAAAAGATTTTCTAATTCCAGTGTAAAGCAAAGTAGGGTATAAAAGGATAAGGTTTATGCCTGCCTCAGAAAAAAAGACAGAAATTTCCATTGTGTTTGCCAGGCTTTCCTACTGCCTTTCCACTATCTTCATCACACGTAGATAAATGTTCTGCCACTTCTTTTTCTTCCAATCTTGAATATCTGGTCTACCCCAACAGGTCTCAAGATGACCCTGAGATGGCAGATGGGTCGTGCAGACAAATCCAAACACTGCTACCACAACTATGGGCAAAAGATGTCCTTTCCTGCATACTTCAGACCCATTTGTTCCAGTGGGGCTAGTCAAGCACTTAGTCAAGTGCAGTAAACAGCCCAGGCTGGGTGGAAGCAGGTGGCACAGGCATGCATTCCTCACAGTGCTCTGCAGAACAGGCACCAAATCATTTCCAGCAGTAGCAGCACCACTCTCCATAAATGGGAGAAAAATCAGGCTCTCACCATTTCCCTGCTTACTGCAGGGGGGTTGGAACTAGATGATCTTTAGATGTCCCTTCCAACTCAAACCATTCTGTGATTTCTTCCCCCAACTGCTTCGGGACTCCATTAAAACATTTCATGCCATGTTTTGTCTGCATATCCCTGAATGCTCTGGATATTTCTGCACCTGTATTTCACATCCACCTGCCTAGCCTTGCGCAGAGGAACCCAGTCTTCCAAGTTACTCACAGAGAAAGCTCACGCAGAAGGTAAAGCTTGCAAGATCTGAACCACAAGCATCATGCAGAAAACATAGGCCTCCACATGGCAATTGACACTGCAGTCAGCGCTCAGTGCACCTTCAGCCTTAGAGTCACTAAGAGATCTGTCTTCCTACACAAAAGTTACCCAAATCAGTTTCAAGCCAGTTACTGTTGCCTCGCCTTCTGTATCTATACTTTGCATCCACTGCTGAAGATCAAGAGGCTGGAGTTTGTCTCTTGCATTGGCTTGTTTTCAGGCTGGAAATTTGACATACAGTAAGCATATTAAATGTGTGATAGTAGAAAACAAGGAAGAATTCTGGCACGAGCAATGTGCTGCAGACCAGGGACTACTTAAGGCTACATGTGATGTAGGCCAGCTAAGAACACCCTATAATGGTAAGGAGGACAGTCCCAGCAAGATGACAGTCTTCAGAAAGCAGGTAAAATTCTAGGCATAAGAAAGTTAGAGAGTCATCTTCATTTACAAAGATAACAGCTGAAGCGGCAGAGATACCAATAAAATTAATTTTAAGGGTTTAGTTTTCTAGTCTAAGAATAAAACAGTATTTTTGCCCCAAACATTTTGCATTCTTTTGATGCTTTTCCCCTCACTTGACTGTTCTGTTATTTTATTTGACACTTATAAGCCATGTAAAACAGTAGTTACCAAACAAACCTGCAAAGGTGTATTCCGAAAGCATTATGAAAGAGCTAAACAGCTCTTCTTATTCACATTGAAGCTCTATCCCACTGATAGCTCCTTGATAGCACCTACCTTACCAGTCTCTTAAACACTGTGAGTGAAAGCTCTATTCACTACAAAAGATAAAATTGAAATCTGAAAAAGTACCCATTTTTTTCAGACACTAGTGACTGTGGTGTAATGAATGCTGAGCACCAGAATAAAAGATTAGTCAAAAGCATTCTAATCCCTTTGAAACACTAAGTCCACTTCCTATACACACACATCTCATTTAATGGCATTCGTATAATAAAACAAATAGAATTTTGTCTGCATTACCAATTCATGTTAACCGATTCAGTGAGAAAACAGAGGAAATAAATTTCTTGCTTGAAGCAGAGACTCTGGAGACCATGTTAAAACCCATCAGTTCATGTAATGATCAAAATTCATGCCAAACCTGTATTTTCCCCCATCAGATTAGGAATTAAAGCTTTAGACATTAACACTGCTTTGAACATGTTTCGGTGAATGGCTACTATCAGACTTTTCAACAAGCTCACAGGTGTCTCAAAGCTGTGAGGCTTTTTAACTTTACAGCATTTTACCATTGTAAATGCTTCTCTACTGCTTCTGGGAGGGGTCAAGGTGCTGGAGGACAACTTCAGCATAGCTTTGCAGGGCCTCAGCCAGAGACAGTGCAGTGGGGAGGAAGCTGGCACCTGGTTTGCACGAGTGGAGCTGGAAACGGTGCAACCACACAGCTTGCTGTGGGCTCAGAGAAATGCTGCTTGTCCTCAGAAGAGTCACTTCATTGTCAGCTGAAGTCATGCTGCTGTGAAAGAGGTGGAGCAGTGATGTCCTGATAGCCCTTAGCTTTCCAAAACTCTTGAGGAGATATGGTGCAGCCTCATGTACGTGTCATATACTGTCCATTGGGAAAGCACCATCATTTATTTATGTTTAGGGCCTTCCCCTCTTCTTGGCTTACAGATGTCTGATAGAGGTGTCCTTCACAAGCTCCTCTAGGGCTTTTGATTTTTGAAGAGTAGTGCAGCAACACCCATGCTAGCCATGCACAGAACCAAAAGACGTGAAAGGAGACAGCAGCTGATGTGGTACTATCCCTGACCAGCAAGGCATGCCTCAGCACATAGGGACTGTCAACAGAAAATATAGTTCAAATTTTTTGGCTAGTAATAGAGCCATACTTTATGCTGGATTGCCTTCTCTCAACAATTCTCAGCACCGAGAGTGTAGGTTCTGTCCATACATGGAAGCAGAGAAAGGAAAGAAAATACATTCTCTCTCCTAAGCGTAAGGACAGCAAAGCAGCCATCTCTTCACACTGACTTTTAGTAACAAACCCTTATTAAGAAGTGCAGGCCCACTTCCCACCATGTTTCATAGTGAGCAGCTGAGTCCTTCTCTACCCTAACCCAGAGGCATAAACTAGCTCACATCAGGTAAATCAAATGATGTTTCTGTGTCCTGTAAGCACTCCCCCTTCCCACACATTTGCACTGCCTCTGTGAGTTCAGGGTGTCAGGGAGGTCCCAAAGCCCTGTTGCACACACCACGGAAGATGGGACTGATTTCCATGATGGAGCGAGTCCAAAAGTCACACATTGTTGAGGACCAGTTAGCTCAGTCCTAATTTAAAGGTGTCAGTGGAAGGTCAAACAGTGCACAGACGTGTGCCTGGTCCTCTACACATGAGTGAATTCATCTCATGTGTGATTTGAAAGCTCTCTCACAAAAAGCAGAAGAGAGAGTGCTTCTAGCACAAGAGGTGCGAGCCTCCAGCGTGCTTGCATGCAGTACCCCACAAAACCCGCGTACCCAACGCGAGGTGGCCTACCCTGAGCATGTTATCCCCAAAGCACAAGGTCACTTGGTAAGCAGAGACGGAGCTCTCAGCCAAGAGCTATCCTGCAAAAAGCAGTCCCCTTGCTCCATGGTGCAGACACTGGGAGACAGAAATATTTGAGGATCAGGGACGGTGCAAGGAGCAAGGATGTTGGGGATGGGGAAGACCAGTCAGTCAATCACAGTCACTTGCAGCTTATTGTCAGTAGGAATGATCAGCCCAAGCACTACCTGTGCTAGTTGGGTCACTCAATGCACTTATGGGATGTACTCAGACATGGTGACAAGAAAGGTTAAATACAAGCTGGACTGGGAGGAAACCTAGTGCAACAGGAATCTTAGTTTCCTTTAAGGCCATTTCAGTCCTTAGGGCCAAGTCTCTACAGTGACACACCACCTGCTCTTCCTGATCCCCATCTCCCCACCCCACACCTCTTGCGCAAACAGCAGAGCAAGATCCAATCACAAACAACTGAGACAAGCAGACACAGCAATACAATGTTGCTTGCATCTCATTCTCTACACAGCTTTCTAAGAGGGCAACCACACTGTAGACTGAGCATCAGTGCACAGCAGCTTCTACGAAGAGAAACAGAAAACAACCGTTGATACTCTTCATGAAGGAGAATGTGCAACAGGGACTCTGATTCCATTGCTAGATTGTCCTATATGTCAACAGCCTGGATGCTGCCATCATAGAATTATTGCACTGTGCAAATGAATAAGGTGTATGCTACTGCTTTTAGATATTCCTTGTAATGAAGTCTACAATGTAGTTCACAACAGTATTTCATTTTCCTGCACTTAAAAATACATTTTGTTGCATAAATACATATTCAAAAATTAAATAGGCAGTTTGCAAGACCAAGGTATCAAAGACTTCAGCTCCAACTATCTGTATGAATAAATATACTCTCTGCAAACCCACCATATCTTAAATACATGCATGAGTGACTAATAAAACAGAGTTTAAGCCATCCAAGTGGCCATAGCTCTGCCCAGCTAAATGTGCAATCATGTGAACAGATCCAAGTGCATGTATTGTGCACAGCTGCATCCAGATCAGTCCATGTATAATCCCCATGTCTGACTCTCGGTTTGGTGTCATGAGAAGGCCACGTGGGAGAGCCTACACTATCACTGCTGCAGACTCCTTTGCAGTGTGTGCTGGCCTGTGCTTTGACACTTTTCCTCTTTCTTAAGTTCAAGGCCAAATTTTGCTCTTGGTAGCACAGAGCAGATCTCCCAAAAGCTAGTAGATGGTTCTGAAGGCAACCAGTACAGCTGCAGATGATTTAGAAGGGTCTCAATCTGCATTACCCTTTTAATAGGTTTCCAAGGCTGCCATTAGGTGAGCCAGACTAATGACTCTGTGATATTAGCAGGGGAACAGCTTCCTCTGTCTCCCTCAGTGGCTCTGCACCTCAGTTTGTGAGCAGATTCAACTTGGAGACCTGGCAGAAAATTACCTGACTTCCTCTTTTTTTCTGCATTTTCTGCTGGGCTAGTGTGTTGAAATGACTTACCAAAGAGGGCTAACACCAGAGTAAATGAAAGAGTGACGGAAAGACAGGAAAGGAAAAAGAAAGGAAAAAAGCGAGCCCCATTTTGGAGCCTGATACCCTCACCTTATGGAAATCACAGCCTTAGTGTGGAAAAAAAGCTCAGGATTTACATCAGAGCACAATGTAGCCAGGAGCACAGCTAGCTTCATGCAGTACCTCACTATAAGCCACTTCATCCAATCACCAGCTTACAGCCTGTGCTAGACAGGAGCCACACAGTATCTTGCCAGCTAGCCTTTTGATTTCATGGCAATAGGTGCTTGCTATCAAGAACCGTGGTAGAAGACCTTAATCCTTTTCCCAGGCAGAGAGGAAGACTTGTAAGGGTTGCCAGTACTAGGCCCTGGCCACATTGTTGTGTCTTAGCACCAGGGAAGCTGCACATCACCACGATGAGCTTGTAACTTACTCATGAAGCAGGTTTGACATCCTCAGTTAGAGTACTGGGAACAACTGAGTGATTACAAGCAACTGAGTTGTCACCTGTCAGCTGAGCCAGAGCAACGGGGACATCTACTCTTTCACCAGCAGGAGACAAAACTATAAGAGTGGTTTAAATCAGAAGTCTCCCCTCCTGTAGGTCAAGATTCCTTCCAAGGCCTTAATTAAGCTGAAGTAACTCAATTCCTTGCAGCTGTGCTCAAGTGAAGATTGGATAGTATGTTGTGCTAAATGCCTTTCAAAGCAAATACATTTATTTTTGGAGTATGATACTACTTGGGTATCATATTCTGTCCATACATGCCCCTTTACTCAGCTTTGGGGAGGCCTCACCTTGAGTACTGCGTCCAATTTTGGGNGCTATGATTCTATGTTTAACTGCTTCACCAAGAAGTCTACATGGCGCTGCCTCAGTGGAATTTGCCAGGCAATCTGCCATCAGCACCAACTGGAAGATGGAGTTACTTGAGATGTCATCATGCAGAACAAAACCACCCCTACAATATTAAGGCTGTCACAATAAGCACACATGCTCCATACCTTATCTCTCAACTGGGCAAGCAAAAGCTGATATGTGCCCTGACAGGGTACCAGAGATAGTACCTCACTAAACACATGGGTTGGATATCACCACAAATCATCCTAATATTGTGGTAAACAACGACTCAGTATGTGGAGTCAAGTAGTCATGGGAAATGGTTTTGATGACCTCCCAGCTCAAAACCTGAGTGTCTGCCTTCTTTCTTCCGGGTCACTCTGACTATTTTCGGCTTCTCCCGATGGAGCCAAGGTCTGTGTTGGGGCTGCACTACAGCACTGACATGTAGCAGCACCTCAAAGACCTGCTTGCAGCATGGCACATCCACAGCCAGTGATCTGTCTCCCCAGAGACAAGAATCATCGCGGAATTACCACACTTAATAGCCATAGCCCACACAAAATAGCCCACTCTGAAGCAATGTGCCTAAGGCATACCCACAGAAGAAGTGAATAACTGCCAAGCTCTGAGCCTGAAAAGAGTGTGAGGAGCAATTTGGTTATAAGGTCTTGTTTCCTCCCTTGTGAGGCTTGAGGAGAGTCATGGGACAGCCACACCTCGAGGAGGCTTCTTTCCCCTACAAGCTCAAGGCAAGTCTTCCTAGCAAAAAGGGGCAGTTGGGCGTGGGAGAAGAAGTGGGAAGCAGAAATCTGCTGCTCCACAAAGGCCAGCTTGTAACTAGCCTTGTGTTGCAGCACAGGAAAGGTAAGGTGGAGAAGCAGGTCAGATCCTGCAGTAGTTTTCATTGGGAAGTGCTGAGATTAGTGCCAACAGGAGAGAAACAGAGACTAAAGACTTTCCTAGAGGTTGGCTATATGTTTGAGTTCTCACCTAGCACCTCTAGGGAGCTCCTTGGCATGGGACGCTCCACACTGCAGTATATACTAAGAGCAGTGGCATGAGTCCTCAGTGGGCAACAGCAAAGAAATCCCAAAGAGCAGCAGTAACCATGAAAACTATTTTTACCTGTGTTATATTAAAAGCACTGTTGTGAAAAGGTAAGGCTGTGCAAACAGCAATTAGGTGGCTGGCCTCATCTGGAAGCTGGGCAGCTGTCTTTCTGGCTGCACTTCAAGCCTTTTTGTGCTTCCCTCTCCTTCACCTAGAAGTCAGATTTGCCATGGCACTGAAAACATGGATGCAGCTTGCACTCACTTCAGTAGTGTCATGATTTGGTCTCCAGCCCAAAAACAGGCCACAAAAGCACAGCTCTGCAGCAGGAATGATTGCCTGTGCCCACCAATCCTCTACTGCCTACCACAGAGCCCTCAGAGATTGCCGCTAGCAACTCAGAGGCTGTAGGTTCAGTCATTACCAGCCTTGCTATGTGTGGAGCACAAGATGATTAGAGCCAGGCTGTGTTACCTGCTGGAGGATTTGTGGGAGGACAGATGTTGATTATAGTGGAAATCTCTGCTCTTAGATCTTCCGGTGGCATACCTGCTACCTACCCTATCCCCAAATAGACCTTCAATAAGGCTTAAGTGAGGTGCAGGCATTTTGCCATACAGGAACATTTCATCCTGGCAACACAGAAAACAGGTTTTAAATGGCACCAAGTGGGTTATTTTTATTTCTGTCTGCTACCTTTGTTTCACACTTTCTTTGGAATTAGTGATGATTAAACTAACTGCACAGTTGCAGATCTAAAGAATATGAAGGCTATGCAGGAATGTGAAGGAATAAAGACAAATTAGCATAAAGAAACAACAATAAAAAAACTGCAATACAACAAAGCAAAACAGCCCCTCAGTAAGTTTGATCCAACACTTAGGGGAAGTCAGCTGAGGTCTGCCCTTTCATCGACTTCAGTGGGCATTATATCACCCCAGTGGACTTGCCTAACACCTCACCAGGGCCCTAGGACATCCTAGTGGAACATAAACTTAGATGATTTGCTTACAAAGTACTGTACATGATTTCAAATGTCAAGAACTGTAATTGTTCACTGAAGTATTGGATTTGTTAGTGTTTTTCTCATACTTAGAGGAGAACAATTACATTGCAAAGTCAAATGTTGGAGCAGTAGCACTCATTTCAAGGTTTTAAGGACCAGACTCTGCCTTTATATTCACATGAACATTTTCCATTGTCTGCAATGAAAATATATTATGTATAGCTGACTTAAATCTGTTTCCAGCATCTAAAACCATCCAGCTTTTCATTTTCTGTAGTAAATATGGAATTATCAACATTATACTCTCCATGTTAACTTTTGCAGATTTCGAATGATGGCTTAAGACATGTTTGATGCATTTTTTTCTATGTGGTTTGGGATAAGATTGTGGATATTTCTCCACTGTTGCATTCCCCAGAACACTGAAAGAGTGGCTTTAAGTCAGTAGATTTTACATTAAGCATACACAGTGACAGAACACTAAGAACTCGTGCTTAAACAGTTAAAATAATGTGTATGACAGTGTTTTTGCCATTATACTTCTGCACATTGTTGAAAACAATACTTCCTAAAGACTAGCAACGTTTTGATCACAGAAAATCAGCAATAAAAACAGATTTAAAAATAGCCTTTAGGTGACTTCAGGATTTTTTCCCCCATGTAGCATAAATGTGCCTCAGGAAACAAAATAAAAACCAGACAAAAAAATGTTGTAAATATTTTCATGAACTTACATTACTGTATCTGTTATTTCTTGGTCTTGCTGATCAAGAACAAGCCATCAGGTAAGAAGGAGCAGCCAGGGATAAGTTTGTCTCCTCCATTCTAGGAGGTCATGTTAAAATCAGAAGTTGAAAAAATGCTTTAAAATAGAACCGCTATATAAGCCTCCCTGGGGATTTACACTCACTGATGTGTGCATGTTAAAAACGGTATTTCCAGTCTATCTTGTGTTGCCTGAGAACATGTTTTGTCCTTTTAAAGTCTGCATTTATATTATAACCCATGAGTACCTTTTGTTTTTGTATTAACACTATAAATACTATGTTAGTAATACTAAACTATTTCTATTGACTTATTTGTAAAAAGAAAAATATATTATATATTTATATATTCTTATAAAGTGAATTAATACTGGAGAGAGGGCTCGGGGGGAGTAGTGTACAATCACAGCTGATGTGTATTATTGGGCACAAATTCAATGCTTGAAACAAGAAGGAAAAGAAAGAAAGGGTTCAGATGGTATCCCTCTTTCAAGCCGTGTCAGAGGAAGAGTCATAGGATGCTGACACGATGAAGTTGCCAGTATTGGAGTGGCTTGCCATGGACTGGGCAGCCTGCTGGCTCAAGTTATTGCAGATCAGCACCAGCTGGTTGCTCTGCGCTTCTGAGAGGGTGCTACAGCTCTGATAGACACTGAAATTGGTCTTCCGGCCGGGGATGTTGCCTTTCTCACACATGGTCTTTACCATCTTTGCAAGCTTGTTTTTCCCCAGGGCCTGGCAATTGTACCAGTGAAGTGCAGCCAGGTTGACAACTGGTTTGATGGACAGATAGAAAGGCGCATCCTCATAGCGCATGGCTGGGGGCCGCCTCTGGGCATACTCCTTGTAGTCTTGCACAGGGCAGGTCTGTGGGGAGTGCTGGGTGGCATACACCCGGGAGTCTGTCCCACCTCTCTTGCTCTTGGCGTTGATGTCTCCATTGTCCGGCCCCATCCACTCCAGGTACTCCAACCCAGTCTCTGTCACTCGTAGCCGGATATCTCCCCACTTGAGGGTGGACCCATGGAAACCTGTGCAGTGTCCGAATGCCTTTGTGTTGTTTAGCCAGACAAGGTTCAGCAGCCCTTCAGGATTGTACCGGCTCAATAGGCCTCTTTTGCGCAGGATGAGCTCATCAGCAAAGGTGAGCTTCATAGATTTGTGTGGCTTGTTTCCTTTTCCTTTGCACCTCAGCTCTATCTGCTTTTGCTTTAGAGCTTCCTGGGACCTCTTGAACTCCTTATCCCTTGTAATACTATATCCATACCTGTGCTCTTTTAGATACCGCTCTAGCCCACACTGATAGTTGGCCAGACTGTTTGGCTCGTATTCAGATCCATCCTTTTGTCTGGCATCCACAAAGAAGGAAGCAAGATAGGCATCAAGCTCTTTGCAGGGGATAACATAGATCTCCCGGGTCTCAGAGGGGTACTTGGAGATGAGGAACTCTCGGAAATTGCGGAGAGCTGTCTGTGTGCTGCGAATGGTCTTCTCGTTCTGCTCCCTGCTGAGCTCCGCTGCTCTCTCATCCTGGTCTGGAAGAGTGAGAACAAGAAAGACAAAAGAGAGCAGGGTCAGTAAGTTTGTGTGATGAACTTTCTTAAAAAAAAAATTCCTTAAAAAGGACCACAAAAAATAAAAAAAATAAAATCAATTTTACAAAAAGCACTGGAAAACATCATTTCATACCTGTCACATGACTGGAAAGCCAACTTCAGTTTCACAAATTATGTACTACAGTATGGCACAACACCAAAAAGGGCTCCTCATGACACTGGGGCACAGTTTTGTGCATGGAGGTTTGTGGAAAGCAGTGGGATTAAAGGCAATCTGCTTTTTAGAACAAATGTAAGAAGGTTTTTCTGTGGATTCCAATGCTGTGTGCAGGACCTGATACGAGTAATAAGCCCATTCTGAACTGCTTCATTTGTGAAACCAGAGGTTGTACTGATTCCAATCTTTTTTCTACAAAAAGAGCTAAAACATTGGATTTATGACAATAAAAATGATCTATAATCTGGCATATTTTAAAGAGCTAGGGTAGGTCCAGCTCTGCACATGCTGTGTCTCACCTAAAAAAATGCATCATGCAGGCTTGAGGGTTTCAAATACTTGGTATTGTTCTCTCTTAAAGTAATAGGCTACTTCTGTAGCAAGCTGACTAAAAAAATTTTAAAGAGCTAAATAAACACAGAAATGTATGGTACAAAATAACATTGCCCATCCAAATAAAGGAGTCAACAAGGTAACACCACTACAGAAAAATGTGTAATTTACAAATGTACAAGAACAAAGAAAACCCCAAACTCAAGCAAAAGTTAATATGCTACATCAGAAGATATGGAAGAAAAACATGATTATACAGTCCCTCCATATAATCAAGCTGTACCTTGACAGTGGAAGTATAGGTGTGACCATTTCTTTCCATTTTTCAGAAAAATAAAATTCTAGAAACGACTTGTATTGCTTTATAAGGCTATACTCAAAATTTCTTACAATCAGTGACCTATCAAACCACAATATTTAGATGCTACCACTAATGATGGTTGTTAATGACATCTGACTTCAGACTGGTCATAAAAGAAACACAAAGAGGAGAAGTTTTTGACACGTAAATGATGTGTGTACTTAAGGACTGTTCTGTTGGCATATGCAAACCACCCATCTGTATAAAAATGCAGCTTACAAATACAGAGGTGGAACTGTCATTATGAACGTGACAAACCTTAACGTTTTTAGAAAATGAACAGCAAATGCAAAGACGGAAAAATTCAATGATTTGACTATTCTCCGTAAATGTGAACAAAACATTATTTCACTTAATAAGCAGAAGAGGGGGAAAAAGCAAGTTATTTTTTGTTCTACCTCATTGCAAAACCCCACACATTTTGATGTCCTTTCAGCAGCGCCATAGTATCACTTGCCATGTGTTTGCCACCCAACACACACATCACAAAGTGGTGTGAGACCAGCTGAAGTTCTCACTGCCTCTCTGTCATTCAGGCCAAGCCCATGTCAGGCCTTGTAGCACATTTATGCCTTGCAGCAGTGCTTAGATGCTTGCTGTGTGCCCACTCTGTCCTGCAAGCCTGTTAACAGGAGAGGCAACAGGGTCTGCTGTAGGCCTACTATATGGTTGGGATATATACAGGTCTACTATATGGTAGCTGACCCTGCCAAAAAAGATAAATTTTAC
>VWZO01009780.1:16755-41506 GCA_013396975.1 Bucco capensis
TTATAATATATTTTTATAATATATATTATAATATAAATTAAATTGATTAAATTAAATTTATATTATAATATAATATAAATTATATAATTATATATACATAATATATATATCATGTGTGTATATATATAGGTAAATATCTTCAGTTAAACAATGATCCATCTCTCCCTCAGATATTTTCATCCATCCAACCCTACACATAGTCCCATTAATAATAAAAAAGATTTTATCTATAAATCTTTTTTTTTTTTGTACCAAAAAAGAAGAGAAAACCGATTTTTTTGGACAAGCCTAGTCCAAGTGATTGTGGTAGCAAGATTTTTTTTCCCCCCCAGGAATGTCAAGTAGCTATGAATGCACTGAATACCAAGAAGGTTTCAATGTTAATTTCTGCTGAACAAGGAACACACACACACCCCCCAAACAGGGATCAATAGCTGCTAAATGAAAAAGAAGTAGCAAATCAATAGCTAGAGACATTTTATTTGCAAGCTTCTGCAAACAGTGGAAAGGATGATCAGTCTGTGATTATGTGGAAGGAGCAGATATTAGTTCAGCTCTACAAAAGCTAGTGGGGAAGGGGTTCAGCTCTTCAAAAGCTAGTGGGGAAGGGGTTCAGCTCTTCAAAAGCCAGATGCTCCAGCTCCTCATGAGCTTCAACAAGACCAAGTGCAGGGTCCTGCCCCTGGGTCAGAACAATCCCCACTATCAATCCAGGCTGGGGATGAGATGATGGAGAGCAGCCCTGCAGAAAAGGCCTTGGGGTGCTGGTGGCTGAGAAGCTGGCCATGAGCAAACAGTGCACGCTGGCAGCCCAGAAGCACAATGGCATCCTGGGCTGCAGNCCACTGCAGGGGGGTTGGAGTAGATGAGCTCCAGAGGTCCCTTCCAACCCAAACCGTTCTAGGATTCTATGATCTTCCTAGCCTCTGCTGGCCTTGTTTTAGTTCAACAATCACAAAGCTAGTGGTGACCTCTGCACATCAAGATCTTCCAAGTTAGCTTGGTACAGAAGTGAGAGATCAGACTTAGGCTGTGGGCTTCTTTCTGAAGGCCTCTGGGTGTGAACAAACCCACTGAGGGACAGCTGGGTCAGGCAGAAGAAGTGTGCTGTGTGATGTGGAAGGTGCAGTAGATGTAAAGTTCTAGCTTGTTTGGGGAGCAAGCTCCACCCCAGCTATATTTATATGAGCTGGAAGAATTGGATTCAATTACATTTGACTTGGAAACAGTGGTGTGCTTCAGGAAACTATTTCAGTGATATATTAGTGTGCCATCTTAAGTTTAATTTCTTTTATGGTTAGATTTTTCTATTGCTGGCAATAGAAAAGGCTCCAAATATTAGAAGTGCTTAATCACCTGCTAATTTCAGCTGCTTGGCAGTGATAATAAAGTGCAATTGAATTTTCTTGGAAGCTGTGGCAAACAAAAAATGATTAAAAAAAACCCCAAACCTGAATGACTTCTAAAGTAGAAGGATGGTATTTTACAAAGTTAATAAGCCTTTCATGCAGGGAGATGAAATGACTTGATAAGAAACAGAAAGAACCCATGTGAAAATTCACAGGATAGTGGGGAAAAAAGCCATATTTTTCATGTAAAGTAGCTAATTGAAGAGATTAGGAAGTTGTAATTATTCAAACCACTCTAAAAAATGGGTTAAGCCCTTTCAGGCTATAGAAAAGACTTAGACACAAGAGCCATATAGAAAACCATAAACTTCCAGTGATGACTTCCATGGATTCTAGTGTGCTCCACTTCAGGAACCATAAATAACAGCTTTCTGACAGCTAAATCAATGCAACCTCCAATTGGAACATGAACCCTCCAAGCAGCATCTGAGCTCTCACCTCTTCCTCACCATATGTCTGTGGGGATTGAAGGAAAAAGGGCATTTCTCTTGGAAATGAAGTAAAACATGGTAGTTTTCTGTAGTGTGAGTCTAGCTCACGTTAAATGATATTAAATGATTATCATTCCCTCTATCCAGATCTAGTTGGGAAGCAGGATAGTGATGTCCACTCATAATACTGAGAGATTTGAGGTGGCTTTGTGTGTGTCTAGTGAAAAGCTGCAAGTGCCTTTGTGTTCATTAAATATCAGAGGGGAGGCTTTCAGAAGAGTTGAGCTTTGCCCTAATTCTTCCCTTCAGCTCTCTTCTTCTCCCATTGAAGTCAACCATCCAATATAAGCAATCAAAGAAGTTTTTGCATGGTGCTTTGTAACATCCTCCTCTTCCTCTCCCACCTTTCTTCCACCCAACCCCAGATCTTGGGAGCATTAGGCATTCTTTTTGCTGCCTTTGTTGTAGCAGAGTGTGTTTGATGTTTGCTGATGTTAGGAAATGAGTTGAACCACATGTGCTACCTCATTAAATGGACACCAAGATTCCTTTAAATGAGCTGAGATGCTCATTGTGTCACCAGTCCTCCTCCTCTGCCAGATGCTTGGAAGTCATTTATGGACACACAGCTTTCAGGGTCACAATTTGCCAAAGTCATGACAACTTCCATGTTGTCCAAGAGAGACTTAATGACTCTCATTCTCTGAGTCATCTGTGGATCTCTGAATGCCTCTGGTTGCTCAGAGAAGCTTGAACATTGCCAGGCTGGACCTAATTCCTCTCCACACTTTGCTGTTAGAAATAGCAAAGATGTCACTTGTCTTAAAATATATGGTGTGCTGTTCCACTCCTAGAGGTGCTGTTATGCTAACAATAAATCTGCAAGAGGCTGCAGACAGAGTGTGGGATGTGAGGTGTTTAATATTCATCGTGCTGTGACCCAAAGGAGGATCAGGACACTTTACATCAGGAAATTTCTCTCTCTTTAACATTTGCAGAAGGATGGGCCAAAGGAGGTTGCAGCTGCATCTTCAGCTGAATTTAAGCCAAAAGGCTTGTGTGAAAATGTTGCTCCTGCCTCATTTCAAAAGGAAGTTTCAGATGGGCTGAGTTGGCTTTTCATATTTCTGTTTTCTGTTTCTTTATTCCTCATCTTTAACCCTGGAAAACTCCTTGGCTTCTGTGATGAGGTCAAGAGCATCAGCAGAGCAAAGGAGCAGCTCTGGTTGGGACACTGCATGGATTTACTTGAAGGGCTAGAAGCCACCAGGAATCAGGGACAAGAGGACTTATGCTAGCCTTTAGAAAGAGGAGGGAGGCAGAACATTGGGATACACTGTCCAGGAGGAAGGCAGAAATTCCTGACCAGCTAAAAGGCTTGGATAATTGAAAGAAGGACGTTAAGGTGGGACTGTGCCTAACTTGTCATCAACAGACTTCTTTGTTCCCCCAGTAGCATGTTCTTAGGTCAACCTGTTTCTTTTCTCACCCAAGATCTTCCACCTGTGTTTATCCTGTATTCCTAAACCAGGAGAATGACTTTTGTAAGGGATTTATGATCTTTGGATGACAGCATTGGACAGAATCCTTCTAGGAGTGGATGGAGCAGAGGGACCTGTTGTTGCATGGACAACTTGCTGTAGAACCAAGCCTGGCACCTCTTGCCCAAAGAGCACTCTGAGGAGCATCTGCTGGAGGCTTAAGGCACCTCTAAGTATGATAGTGCTAGCAACCAGCCTTCCAAAAGCATCTCCAGGGGAAGGAACATGAGCTAGGAGCTCAAACTTGAGCCAGTTTAGATGTGATGAAAGAGTTAGCTTATTTCTTGAGCATTTTGGACATTTGACTGTTCCTATCAGCTTGTTCCTATCACACTGTTCATCACCATCTGATCTTTACTCCAGAAAGTGAGTGCTCTTTCTTGACATACTAGCAGCAAGCAATGTTTAGAGTTCAACACCAGCAGAACTGGTGCTCATGCCTCTTTCTAACAAGGAGATGGCATTGAAATGAATGATCTCTGAGCTGATCTTCATCACCCTTCTTGCCTCTGGTGCTCTGCTTAGATCAGATTATCTCATTTCAATAGCAATGGGTTCTGAGGAGGGAAAAAGCAAGGAGTCTAATCTGTTCCTTCCCTGTGCCACTGTGCATGCATACATTATCTTGTTTTATCCCCTAAGGCACTTGCAAGAAAACCCCAAAGACCCTCGTTGAGTCACATAAAAAAGCTCAGCTGGCAAGTGAGAATTGAAGGGGATATTACTCTTTCCATAGAGAGAGAATATAGAGGGTGCTTTGATTGCTGAGGAGTTCAATTACCATTTTTTTTAGGGGGGTGAAAAGGTAGTAATATCTAGCTCTGCTGTACAGCACACTTAATCCTTAGATTGAACATTCATTTGGAGGTCAATATCCCTTTTTTATCCCACATATCTGGCAGAATTGAGGTAGAAACAAGGCAGGAATGACTGACCAATGGCATCTAACAATCTGAATTACCTCTCCAGGCCTAGCCCACAAGCTGAATGTCCTCACTCAGCTCTCTTCTTCTTCTCCCATTGAAGTCAACCATCCAATATAAGCAATCAAAGAAGTTTTTGCCTGTAACTGCTGGTTGGACTATTACCATCAAGCATACTTCAGGATGCCATGTAGTGAACAATCAGCATAGCTCTGCTAAAATCAGTGGAATTAATTTCTAGCCAGCTATAAATTAGCTGAGCTCAGTGAGAACTTTGCTCAGTGGGAGCTTTGGTTGCTCCTGGAGGAGGATCAGGACAAAGGTGCTGGTTGGCATCTACTGAGAATATGGAACATTTATATTTTTAGCTGTTAAATCTTCAAAAGATTAAACATATTAACATGAAAACTGAGCTCCTGGTAACTTTTATCTCAGTTGGTAACTTTTATCTCAGTTGGCCCAGCTTACTGGTGTCATTAAGAGAGGAGCTTCTAGTAAGAAAGATGAAGCAGACAAAGAGTTTGGGAAAGGAAAGCTTGGTGGAAAGAAGTGGAGGATAAATGTTATCTTTGGAAACACAAAACATGGGTGTAAATGTTTCTTGTCCATCACCAAGCTGTACTGCTCCTTCTGTAATTTGTATTCCAGGATCACCATCTGCTTCACAACTGCTAAAAGCACTCCTGAAATGATAGGGGAATCCTGTACTAGTCCAAGTCCTTTATTTAGACTAGGAAAGAAGGACAAGATCTATGAGAAGTACCCAAGAGAGCCGAGAGATGCTATGGCAGTGCATTGGGGCAGCTAAAGGGCCAACTAGGGTCTTCAAGGGATTGTTCATTGAATTGTTTAGGTTGGAAGAGACCTCTAAGATCATCAAGTGCAGCTCTTGACCCAGCTCCAGCATGCCACTAAACCATTCCATGGAGTGCCATATCTATATGTTTTTGAACCCTTCCAGGGCTGGTGACTCCAGCACTGCCCTGGGCAGCCTGGGCCAATGCCTAACCACTCTTTAGTGAAGAAGTTGTTCTTAATATCCAACTTGAACCTTCCCTGATACAACTTGAGGCTCTTTCTTCTTATCCTATCACTTATTTCTTGGGAGAAGAGACCAACTCCCACCTCACTCCAACCTCCTGTCAGGGAGTTGCAAAGAGAGCTAAGGCCTCCCCTGAGCCTCCTCTTCTCCATGCTAACCAACCCCAGTTCCTCAGCTGCTCCTCAGCACACTTGTGCTCTAGATCCTTCCCCAGCTTCCTTGCCCTTCTCTGGACATGATCCAACACTTCAATGTCCTTCTGGGAGTGAGGAGCCCAAAGCTGAGCCCAGGATTTGAGGTGATGCTGTGTTTAGTTCAGCATATCTGAGGCTAACAAGTGACTGCTTGAACTCTCTAGCCCTTTGCCTCTTGGCTACTTGCTACTGAACTTGAGATTGATTAAGCAGAAAGTCAGATCCCAAGGTTTATATTTTTATCTGGAATCTATTAGATAAATGAAACTAGATAGTATTTGAAGTTGTATTTTAAACTACTACCAAAGTCTTCACTCTGCTCCTGTTTCTCTCTTTCCAACAGCAGCTATGTAATTAATTTAAGTATCACTGGAGGTTACTTTAACACAATTTCCTAGGAAGTTCCATGAGTACCATCCCATCTTTTTGGAGTTCAACGCATTAATTGTAGACAAAAAGTTAGTTGTCATGGTTTCTATCACAGACAAGTGTGAAGGGCTCAGCTCATCCCTCCAATTCCTTCCAGCTTCCAAGAGTTCTGTTATCATTTGGGGTCTGTTTCCAGATGAGGCTGTGACAAGCCTGTGAGTTAATGTGGTTTTATAAAGCAGGATTGTCAAGTTTAATGCTTTCAATTAGGAAAAGCAGCTCAAAAAATAAAGGAATCCACTCAGAATACCAAACCCTTACTGTGAACAATGCCCAGCTAGGAAAAAAAAAAAAGAACATTCAGCTTTACAATATGGTAGCAACTTATTGATGTTTCAGTAAGCACAAGGGATAGTCAAGAAGGGAGATGAGGAGAGCAATCCTGCTTCCTCCAGCCACACTTTATCCTCTCTCTACAAGCTGAGGAGTGACAGGATGCCCAGCACTTGGTTCATGGTACAGTGGCTTGTGTGAGGGTTTATCATCATGCCAACTGGAGACAAAAAGACCTTTTACATTTACTTTGAGCATTTAACAAGGTTTTCTTTCATTTTTGGGGTCTTCAGGGCCATGGTTGAGTGATATGTTAGTGATAGATATGGATGGACTTGATGAGCTTTGAGATCTCTTCCAACCTTCATGATTCTGTGTGATTTAGGTTTCCCCTCTTTTGGACATCATAAATGAATGCTTTTATTGGTTGTTATATTCAATGGGCTTCAGAGACCAGTAAGGAGGTGTTTGAAGGGTATGATGTGGAAAGTGGAATCTAAACCATCCTGGCTAACCAATTCTGGTTTTTAATCCACTTGCTGGCTTGGGAGTTAGTTGTGCTGAGGCTAAGAAATGTCATTCATGAGCAGGTCATTAGCCAATTGTGCTTTTTTTCCTTCAGTGTTACAGTTGAGAATGATTTCCAAAGCTATTACCTGGAGCACAGCTTGCTTAGGATCCTAAAAGGTGTTTTGCTGGTCACCTGGTGTTGCATCACATGAAAGTAAGTTCCTAATGAAAAAGCTCCTTAGTCACTTGGTTCAGGTGCATAAGTACTGTTAGTTTGGCTAATTGCTTCTCCCTCCTTGGCAGAATTGTGATCCTGATAGAGATTTATCACTCCCAACTACTACTAGTGGAACATGTTACCTGTGCTGCAGCTCAGGAATGGCAGCAGGCTGATTAGTTTCCATAGCAACACCATCTCCACTTTCCAAGGGCAAAAATTCCTCCCATCCAATCAGTGGAAAGGGAATTGTGTCTTCCTGTGAATACCTTGATGCTCTGTTAAAGAAAAAAAAACCAGGAGAAGAGGTTGGGTGATTCAAGGAGAGATTGGAAGTAAACACCCCTCTGCCAAACCATGTTTTGTTGCACCATTTGATGACCCAGGCACTAAAAATTAGGTAGGAAGATAAAAATCATTCCCAATGAGATCAAAGAGAAGATGAGATGAAGTTGGAGACCCATCCATCCACTCCATGGGGTACAGAGATCACTGGAGTGAGTTTCTCCACCTCAGAAAGCTTTGGTGGTCCATCCAGCAAACATTGAAATGGTGATGGTGAGCATCTCCTCCTCTTGACTCCTCCATGGCCATCCCCCTGTGTGATGTTTCTTGCCCTGTAGCACTCTACCTTCCAGAAAAGATCCTTTAGGGAATGTATTTTAATGTAAGTTACTGATACCAAGTGGTAGATCTCATGTAGGATGAGAGAATGAGACAATGTCATCTGTGTACAATGTGAAAAAAAACAACCAAACAAAGCAAAACAAAACACTTCTAGTATCAAGGTTTATTCTTCACAAGTGAAACATTCACCCCTAAGGATTTACATAACAATTTGCTTTTATTTCCTTTGACATTTCAGTCAACAGATGATGAATTAAAGCAGGGTGGGGGGAAAGTATCTGTTTGGCCTCTACTCCCAGAGGGCAAACTGGTAATTTACTGTTGGGAATCAGTTCATAAAACAGCTGAAACTAGAAATCACTTAATGAAATGGGTTTGCAAAATCATTCTAAACCATTTAAGGGCTGAAAATTTTCCACTGAGGAATTACATTGATGATCCACATTTATGGATCCATAGTCTCTTCTCACTTGCCTCATTTGTCATGCCAGGATGCAAAGATATCATCACACAGAGGGGTCCTGAAACTTATAGTGCTGAGAAGAGGGAGAAAGAGGATTTTTAGCAAATGAAGACATTCAACTCTTTTGGAAGCCATCTCACTGTTGGAGGAGACCTCATTCTCTTCATTGGCTTTCATAAGCTTCCCCTGAATATTGCAGGTGGTCTTGGGATCATAGAATCATTTTGGTTGGAGAAGACCTTTAAGATCAGAGAGTCCAAGCATTAAGCAGCACTATACTAAATATTCTATATTTAAATTGGATATTAGGAAGAAGTTGCTCCCCACGAGAGTGGTGGAACACTGGCCCAGGTTGCCCAGGGAGGTGGTTGAGTTCCCATCCCTGGAGGCATTGCAGGTGAGGCTTGCCAGGGCTCTGGGCAAGCTGCTCTAGTTGGGGATGTCCCTGGCCACTGCAGGGGGGTTGGACTAGATGAGCTCCAGAGCTCCCTTCCAACCCAAACTGTTCTGTGATTCTATATTTAACCAAATCATCACTAAAGAGTGTCTGTCCCTCAGCCACCACACACATCTCAACCTGCTTCACCATTGCTGGGAATGACCAAACCTTCACCAGCTGCTAAGTTTTAAGTGGGAAAAGCAGAGTTTCTCTTAACATTGGGTAAGTTTCTATTTCCCACACATCTAAGGTCTACTGAAGCACTTCTGCATTATTTCAAAGTGTAAAAGGCTTGAGGTGTTGAAGAAAAGCAGGGAAAAAGGAGCTAGGTGCTACCCTCATCCATCAATCCTGCCCCAAGCAACAGCAACTGTACCTAAAATATCCTCAATAAATATTTGCCTCTCATGCTTCAAAGACCCAGAGTGATTTAAATCTTTCCATAACTCCTTCAGGAAATCTTGGGGATGTTATTGGTTTAAAAGTTATTATGAACATTGGCTAGAAATGCCTTGATTTGTCTGATATCAATGGGAATGGAGATTTCTAGTTGGAATATTATGATGGTTTATATTAGCAGAGTCCTTTTTGGGTTTGCCTAAGTTTTAGCATCTCTTCTCATTTTTGTCTCTTCTGGATTATTTCAGCATGCTTGGTATTTTCCTGCAGGCACATAACCCAGGGCTGGGCACAGTTCTCTAGCTCAGGCAGAGGGATCACAAAAGAGTTCTTTCCACCAACAGCACTCAAATAAATTCATATCTATGCATTTTGTTTTGTACTTACATTCAGTTCAGGTTCCACTCCAAGCCATTCTTTCCACCACCTGCCTATGCTGAAGGTGTGCATTGATTATTTCTACTTAAGTGTGAAACCTTGGACTTCTCCTTATTGAACTGCATCATATTTATTTCATGGCCTTTCTCTAGTTTGTCAATATTTGTCTTGAAGCTGTTGTACACATCTCTGATATTTAAGACACACACACAAAAACCCCACTTGTCCTTTTTTTTTTTTCTCATGGCCTCCCTTAACAGGATGTATCCTTTCAGATCAAAAAGTAAGTTGGAACTTTAATTATTTATTAAGCTATCATGTGAATTCCTCCTGGATTAATTTTATGACTTTGCCTTTGGCCCAGTTTTACCTTTCTTTTTTTTTGTTTTCCTTCTCTTTTTTGCTTTTGAGGAGGCTCAAATTGTTCATTAGTTGTTTAAGCAGCTTGCAGGGTGCCAATGTTCTCTCTTAGTATCAGGAGCTAACAACCAATGTTTGTCTATGGTTTATCCTCTTTTGCTGAAGTTATTGCAATCAATTCTGCACATGAGATCATGGAAGCATGGAATGGTTTGGGTTGGAAAGGACTTTCAAGGTCATTTAGTCCAACCACCTTGCAGTCAGCAGGGATATTTCCAACTAGAGCAGGATGCTCACAGATCCCAACCAACCTGAGCTGCAATGGTTATAGGGATGAATGGGACATCTCCCACCTCTCTAGGCAACCTGGGCCAGGCTCTCACCACCCTCAGTGTACAAATATTCTTCCTTCTAGTCTATATATCTCTCTCTTTTAGTTTCAAAGCATCACCCTAAAATGTCTGTCCACATCTTAAGCACAGCAAGACCACGCTAAGGTCTCCTTGGAGCCTTCTTATCTCCAGCTTGAACAACCCCAACTGTCTCAGCCTCTCTCCTCACAGCAGAGAGCTTCCAACCCATGGATCTTTGTTGTGGTCTCCTCTGAACCTGCTCCAACATGTCCATGTCCTTCCTGTGCTGAGGACTCCAGAGGAACATTGACATTTCTACTTGCATTCACCTCCTGGTTTGGGTGTATTTTCTGTGCTTGTTTTTTCTTGACATGGACAGAGAACATTTTGCAGTGATGCTTTTCCTCCTGATCTCTCAGACATGTTGTGTTTCTGGTTATTAGACATTCAACATCTCAGTTATTTTGTGCAGATCACCTGAAATCCCTTTTAAAGATGCACAAGTTGCCAAAGGCAATTATGACTCAGAAGGAAGAAGGACTTCAACTCTCCAGCGTTGCTCAGATGCTTCCTAGGAGGGAATAAGCTGAACAACACCAAAATCACCAATCAAAGCCAATTAACTGACCAGATCCAGCCTTATCCAAGGTATTTGCCCTTTCTTGCAAGGATAGATCCTTCTGAAAAGCTCCCTGCTTTCCATTCTCCTCTTGTTGGGTTATGCATGAGCCTCTTGAAACCAAGAAGCAAGCACCTTCTGCTGTCAATATCCAGAATATACACCCCAAGCTCTCTGTATTCATATAAGGTATTGATCAATCCTCAGAACTGTAATTTTCCTGCTTCTAAGATGGAAAATTATGGGGTATTATTGTAAATATGTATATATATATATACACACACACATATTTCCCTTAAGTAACCCAACTGTTTTACTTATTTCACTCTGACAAACTCAAGGACCTCACTTGGCAAGCAAGGCACTTAATATTTTTTACAACATCTTTCCAACAGCAGCTTCCATGGGATTATTTACTGTCAAAGTAAATCAAGAATAAATGAAAAAAAAAACCAACCCAACCCTGAAATATTTATAGCATAAAGAAAAAAAAAAAACAAAAGATCTGGTTCAGACTAGAAATCCCAGCCTGGCATTAAATCAAAGAGTGGAACAAGATGAATTGTGCCAATGTCCTCTTTGTTTTCTGGGTGTAACACTATCACTTATTCTAATTGTTATGCCAGAGTTTGAACAGGCTGTCTAGATAGATAGATGGAAAATGAAGTGTGTTAAATATGATCATGGGGGAAACATTACTTTCTCCACTCCCTATCCCCCCCCAAAAAAAAACTACTGATTGCATGTCCATTTGTCAGCAGTCTGTAATTTATACAAATATGTCTGTTGCAGGAGTCAGCAGCACTGCTTGTGGTTTCAAGCCTTGTGCTTCCTTCAACTGCTGATTTTTGTGGAGCAAGGAAACACTTGCAAGATCAAATCTATGCCAAAGGAGAAGATGTAATTCTGATGTCATCTGAGATTTCAGGAAAAGCAGCAAGATTTCAGCTTTCTGCCCCAAATGTCTGTTAGTCCTGTCACAGCAAGAAGGAGTGGGTTCAGGTGGCAACTTGACATCTGCTGAGGTAAATGTTGTCAGGCAGTGGGGAAGGCTGAGATTTTTGCTCTTAGCTAAATTCAAGCAAATTGACATTTTTACCCGTGGCAAAATGCAGCTCTGTTGGCAGAAATAGCAACACTTTGACCTGGGGAAAGAATCAGTGTTTAACAACAGGGGGTTTGAGGCTAAACTCCACAGTGGTGCTGCCAGAGGAGCTTCACTCCTATATATTGCTCTAACTACCTCTAGCAAGAGATCTATTGGATGCTTATAGGAGAGAGAAAAATGCAAGGAGGGAAGAGGCTGTAATCCAGAGTGCCTTTCTCTTCACCAGCCTTAGCTTTCCCTCCCCACATGTATATTATCTCTTGAATTTAGCCTCAGATACTTCTGTATTCCTCATCTGCCAGCAAATAAGGCCAGGCTGGCCCAGCTAGGCTTGCATTCTTGGCACACCATTGCTCCTGATCTCTATATTGTCTCCCGAGCACCTGATTTGAAGGCATCTAATGTGAATTTTCTCATGAATGCCAATGATCTGCAGAGCTACATTTTCTGTTTTTTTTTTCCTCTCTCTTCTCAAACTTTCACTCCCTGAGGCACTTTCTGCACTCCAACTCTTTTTTTTTTTTCCCAGATATCCATAACAGACTGAATAGCAAATACCTGTAACCAGCAGAGCACAAGCAGAAGGCACCAGTTCTTCCAGTCTCCAGTAAGAATAACCTGGACTCTTGCAGTACTTCCAGCTTAGTTAAAATTGTTAAAGCATATTTCAAAGGAGGAAAGCACTAACTAAGATTTCCAACACTGAGCACTCCTATTTTTTTTCACAGAACTTGGTTTTCACTCCTTACGCTTACTTTTCCTAGAGAAACTGAAAAATATTGTAGCTGCTTTGCAATTCAAATTCAGCACATAAAGCCTTCAGGGAAGGTTTAAATCTGGTGTTTTCAAAACATTTTCCTAAAGCCTAACAGCTCGTTGCTTTTCAGCTGCCATTGGGACTCAAGGATGCTGTGACACTAGAGATGCTTTTGTTTCTCCAGCTCCCCACTTGGCTGGACTCTACTTTGATGTCTATGATGAGGCCTCACTCAGCTCCCTAAATGGATTTACCAGCATTGAAGGAAGGAGATATGAAGGCTATAACTGGCTTACTAAATAATAATGGCATGTTGGTGGTGGCAAGCTGCTGAACAAATGGACTCCACCATCCCTGTTACTCATCTTCCCATGAGGAGGGAGCCTTCTGAGGATTCCCACCCCTCTGCTGTGACAGTTGGGGTTGTTCAGCCTGGAGAAGGCTCCAAGGACACTTCATTGTGGCTTTTCCATACTAGAGCATCCATTAAGTCTCCACGGATGAGAAGTTTAATATCTCCTTCATATCTGTGAGTAACAGCTTAAGAACTCTAGAAAGCAGCCTTCCAAATAATATCAGGGTAATAATGACCCCAAAAAACCCCAATTGATTCTACTCCAGCTGAAGTTAGTAGCAAAGGTAAACTAGAGGAAAGATGGAGTGAGACATTTTACAAGGGAATGTAGTTATAGACCCAAGGGGAATGGTTTTAAATTGAGAGAGGGTAGATTTAGATCAGTTCTTCACTATGAAGGTTGTGAGGCACTGGAAGAGGTAACCCAGAGAAGTTGTGGATGCCCCATTCCTGGAATTATTCCAGGTCAGGTTGGTTGTTTCTCCTTGCTTATCATGCCTAGCTTTGTGCATACACATGTGGTGACTCAAGTCAGTGGAAGACAACACAAGAGTTACAAAGCCAAGAGATTAGTTTGTAGTCATTTCTCTTCTGTAGTCTCTGACACATGGAGGTTTTATATCATTTATATATAAGAATACCCAAATTCAGGCTAATATCAAATATTTGTCACTCAGTTAAGGGAAGAACAGCACTGCATGTATCTCTCCAAATACTAAATGAATTATTGGTGGGTTGTTTTTTTTTACTTCCTTACCTCATTTTACCCTATGGAACGTAAACAGAAATTGTATCAGTTTAAGCAGTTTAGAAATTGTGTCATGAACATTAGTATTCCTTACTGATATTCCTGGAGGCAGCAGTGAAGCTCAGCAGCCATTCAGAGGGAGTAAACTCCTCAGCTTTAAGATCCTGATCTCAAGGAACACAAGGTCTCCTACCCTGCTACTGCTGTGCTGCACTTTCAGCTCCACGTGTTTCTGGGCTGTCATCTTTGCTCCTAGCACGAAAGATCACTTCTGATTTCAGGCAAATGTGCTTTTCTACCCTAAATTTGCAGCTGGGATAAGCATAAGTGCCTTTAACTGTGGATTTCTAGCCTGCAACTCCTTTCATAAACTAAACAGAAGTGAGGCAAAGGCAAGGAATAATTCGTCTTGTGTTGTATGATAGAAAGAAAAATGTCAGCCACAAAAGCTTCTTGGGGTAAAATGGATAATATTCATGGAAGATTTGTAGCAATGAAGGCAGCATTTAGTAGTGGCTGTTATGTTTCCAGCAACTGAGGAAAAGCAGAAACTAATTCAAGCTTAGGACTTTCTGTGGGTGATATGTACAGTGACTAACCAAAAGCTGATGTGCTATTGACCCACCAGCTCTTTGCTTCTGCAGATACACAGATCCTGGTACAATTCACCTCACCCTCACTTTTCCTTTTCACTTCCCCTTCTGTTTGCAGCTTCAGTCTTCCATTAAGGCAGGAAAAGCACAATTTATTACCTGTGTTACTAGACTTGAGAATATGCTGAATCCTTGACCCAGTTGTGTAGTCAGCTATTAGATCTAGGTATTTCCCAACCTTTCCCAGAGGGTTTTCACTGGGAGCTTGGACTGACCTACACGTGCTCCAGCCATTCCCCCTCTGGACATGACCTTCCTCACAGTGGCAGGAACAAGATCTAATGCTACCTTAGTTCCAGCTCAATGCTTTGACTCAAAGGTCAAAGCCCTTTTGCCACTTGTTAGGACAGAGTTGACAGATCTTTTGCTCTTTCAGTTTAGCCTCTGTGCCAGAACTTGGAGCATCAACTGCTAGCAAAATGTTTATAGAGCAAAACTAGAAACAAGCTAGAGTTAGTCAACATTTAACCTAAGGCATTTGAAGGCCCATACTAAGACCATAAACCATCTTGTCCAGGAGCTGCTTTATGCTGCTGACACTGCCCTTGTTGCCCAGACACAAGTAGCTCTGCAGCATTTAATGTCCTGCTTTGCAGCCACTGCTGAGCTTTTGGGGCTGCAAGTTAGCATAAAGAAAAGAGAAGTTTTATATCAACCTGCACCTCAGGAAGTTTCTCATCATCCTCATATCATCACTGGCAATTCAGAACTTAAATCAGTCCAACAGTTGAATTCCCTAGGCAGCCTCATCTCCTCGGATGGTAAGATTGACAGAGAGATAGACAATAGGCTAGCAAAGGCATAGAGTGCTTTGGGAAAACTCTATCCAAGAGTCTGGAGAAATAAACACTTGAAGAAAAGTCCAAAGCTCAGTGTTTCTAGAGCCATTGTGCTGTCTACTCTTTTCTATGGTTCCCAAGCATGGCTCATCTATGGCCACCACCTACGACTCTTGGAGCGCTTCCAGCAGCGCTGTCTCCGCACAATCCTAACCATCCATTGGACAGATGCTGGGACTAATGCGTGTGTCCTAGAACAAGCAGCAATTCCAAGCCTTGAGGCCATGCTGCTGAGAACGCAGCTGCGTTGGGCAGCTCACGGCTCCAGGATGAAGAACTCCTGCCTGCCTAAGCTCATGCTCTCTGGGCAACTTGCCCCTGGCTGTGGCAAGAGAGGAGCCCCGAAGAGGAGATGCAAGGACTCCCTGAAACAACAGCTCAGCCTTGGCCACATTGCTGCCCTGAACTGCTCTCCTCTGGCCTCCACTCAGCAGCTCTGCACACACACTAGTTTGAATGGCGCCCATGGTTTGGAGCAGGCACACAGGATCACTCTGCAGGAGAAAAGACAGCGCAGAAAGAATCGTGTCTTGCAGCTTCTACCTGCTGAGGAGTCCTTGTGCTGTGCCTTTTGCAACTGCTCTGGTCTGTCCCAAATTGGCCTTTGCAGCCAGCAGCACTTGGAAAAAGCACTTGGGAAGAGCGTGGATGGAGCCCTCCCTGGAGCTGTGTTCACAAAGCCTGCCCATGATGATGATGATGAAATAATGTTTTCTACACTAAAGCAGAACTGCCTGGAGCCTAAAATCTCATGTAGAAGCTACTAATTAGAGTGCTTGGTTAAAGACAAGGCGGAAAGATGTTAACTACAATATTGTGGCAGCATCATCCATGCACTAGCTTCATATAAAGACTTGAATTATCCCTTCAATACTGGGCAGTCATTCCAGTTAGTCATCCTGGTGTAGGACTTGCCAGCTCTTAATCAAATACATGAACTTGACATGTTCCTTGGCTAAAACAGTGCAGAACCTCTCCTGGAGGTTCTGATGAGAGGAAAACCTCAGCCTAGTCTTCAGAGATTTCTGTGAAGTGCACAAGGGAATATTTTCCATGTGAATTAGAGATTCAAAAACCCCTAATTAGATCATTTCCAACACCTAGAAGATTCTCTACAGCTCACTCAATGCAGCCTACAGTAAACACTGAGACAGAAAAAGTCTACTCAAAATGCTTGCAAGGTTTGCCTGAAGCATGTGGATCAATTCTCAATTCAATCCATGATGATCTCTGTTGGTTGTTTTTTTTTTTAAGAAGCCTGAAAATGTTGCATTTACCAATATAACCTGTAAACTAATTAGCATTTAATGTGTTCTAAACCACTTAAAGCTAAATGTCTGGATGGTGGCCTAATCCTGAGAGTGAAGAGCATCCATTAAGTCTCCACGGATGAGAAGTTTAATATCTCCTTCATATCTGTGAGTAACAGCTTAAGAACTCTAGAAAGCAGCCTTCCAAATAATATCAGGGTAATAATGACCCCAAAAAACCCCAATTGATTCTGCTCCAGCTGAAGTTAGTAGCAAAAATTCCCATTTCTTCAGTAAAATAGGATTGAAATTAGAATGTCATCAAAAGATAGCAGGCAGGTTTCTTTGAGGCTAGGGATATTAATAAAGGAACTGCTGATAAAGCTTTACAATGGTATCTGGAAGACTTCTTTCAAATCCTCATGCAACAGTTGTTTCAGTATGAGCCTCAGATGACAGGAATACTTTAATCTCTGCCATCCTGAAGTCCACTATTCAGTGTTTTCATTTTCATCTTCTCCTTGCTTCATATTTACTACCCCAGATCTTTTGATTAAAACCCATATTAAAGGTATTGTGATATTTTTATGGGGCTCTCCTTTTGCACAAAGTAATGTTCTCAGGAACAAAGGTTTTGCTTCTGCCTTTCTTACACATCTCTGCCTCCAGCTGGTGGCTGTGGAGGGAATCATGGAGAACAGAGAGAATGATGCACACTCAGGTCACCTCACTTCACAGAATCCCTGAATCCCAGCATGATGAGGCTGGAAGGGACATCTGGGGATCATCTAGTCCAACCCTGCTCCAGCAGGGTCACCCTGAGCAGCTTGCCCAGCATCACCTCCAGTTGGGTTAGAATCTCTCCAGAGAAGGAGACTCCACAACATCTCTGGGCAGCCTGGAGGAGAAAAAGGAAGAGGGATGATGTGCTTTGCATGCCAAATGTGTCACCACAAGGTAGGAAAGAAAACAGCACATCTCATGCTGACCAATAAGATGTTATAGGGAAAAGAAAGACTTCCCAGAGTTTGGGGAAAGGTGTTGGGACAAAATCCTAGGCCAGCCATGCTCTGCAGGCCATTAGAAGCTTCAAATCACAGAATCACAGAATGTTAGGGGTTGGAAGGGCTCTAGAAAGATCATCTAGTCCAACCCCCCTGCCAGAGCAGGATCACATAGATGAGGTCACACAGCAATGCATCCAGGCAGCTCTGGAATATCTCCAGAGAAGGAGATATTCTCCTGGTATCAGCCAGGAGTTTAAGCTGGGAAGGGGCAGAATTGAGGGCAGCTGAGCTGAGCTGGCTACAGGTGTATCCCAGACCATGGGCATCACACTCACTATAAAGGGGGAAGTTTGTGGAGGCTGAAGGTTTCCATCCCTGGAAGTTCTTGCTCATGGATCTGCTCCTGAGGACTGCTGTTCCAATTTTTGTGAGTGCTCTATGTTTTCTAAGCTATGACTTTATAGACTTGCTATAGATATTAGTTAAGTTGTTTCATTCAACCCATGAGTCTTCTTGACTTCTTTCAACCTCCTGCTCTACTGGGGAAAGGTCAGCAGGTGATAGAACACCTGCTATGGCTAAATGTAGAGAGGTGTTGAGGTTCATTATTTATTATTTATCCAAAGAGATGATGGAGACTGAGTTTTGTAGTGAGCACTCATGGGGATGCTCAGAGGCCAACACAGCATGGGTGCACTCTAGCTGCAGAGAATCCCAACCTGCTCCCAGCTGAGCAAACCACTGCTGGAGCTCAGGGTTGAGGGATTGGAAGGTGTGGAGGTTATAGAGTCAGGAAGTGACCTTGAAGATGGCAAAGTGTACCATAGAGCAGAGGTGTAGCAAAGCTAGGATGACTTGGCAATATGCAAATGCTAACCAATGGTTACATGTAACCAGTAGCAAAGAGACACATGTGCTAGAGAAAAGGTATATAAGAAGACACTTGTAGTGAATAAAGAGACTTGAATTTGCTGCTTCACAGTAAGATGAAACCTCTGCAGTGTCGCTTGTCTACCCCAACCATGACAGGAAGGATGTTCTTTTGAACCAAAAGCTTGGAGAAATGCCTTCAGAAGGGGATGGGGAATCCAGCTACCACTCCTGCTTCAAGAGAGACACCAAACCTTCTCCCAAAGTGCATGTGCAGTTGAGCAAGCTCAGGTTGGAAGGATGCTCCCTTGAACCAAGGGCTTGAAGAAATGCCTTCAGAAAACAGTCCACCTACCAATTCTGCCTCAGAAAGTCATGGTTTATGATTAATAGATATAAACCCCACCAAAAAATGAAACCAAAGCTGATTTTGGCTAAGAACCTGGGTGTCTGCCATGCTATTAACTGCTCTTCACCTTGGCAGAAAGCATTAACAGTAGCATGAATGTAGAGTATTCACTTCAGATTTCCCCAGGGAGCTGTCAGGAAATATTTAGGTTTATTTTCTTTTTTTTTTTTTGTGCAGCAATAAATAAGGGAGTTAGTCCTAGTTGTGAGATAACCTAGGTGGGCACAGCTGCTTGTAGGTTAGATGAATTTAAACCAGCTGGCACAGAGACTAAGTTGACTACTAAGTGATATAAATAGGAATAAGACAGGGCTGTAATGTCAGGGTGACTTGAAGATCAGCTGAACCATCTCTGGCTATTGTTGTTGCCTGAGATGAAGTCTTTAATCATTTTATTTGCCTGCATGTATATGTCAGGAGGAAAAGTTAATTTCAGGGCTTGGTGTTTAGCAAGTAAATGATAGAGCATGAAATGATGATCTTTTTCCCATTCCCATCCTCCTTGCTGATGCTGTTTCTGTTTATCACTATCATTTAGAATCTCTTTGATAATGAGGAGAAGAAAATAATCAGTTGGTTTCCAGATGAAATTAGACTTAATTCAGCATAATCTCTGTATTTTCAGATAGGGAATGTATCCAAGTAGATTAATCAGTGCAGCAAAACAGATTGTAGTAATCATAGAAGCATTTATGTTGGAAAAGACCTTTTAAAATCATTGACTCCAACTGTTCCCCAGCATTGCCAGGTAACCTCTAAGCAATGGCCCTCAGCACCACATCTCCAGGGCTTTTAAACCCCTGCAGGGATGGAGACTCCAGCACTGCCCTGGGCAGCCTGGGCCAAGGCTTGACAACCCTTTGGGGGAAGAATTTGTTCCTGATATCCTAGTCCAGGCACCAGTGAAGCTTGAGAGGAGGAATGACAAGGGGCAATGGTTTTAAATTAGAAATGAGTAGATTTAGACTTGATACTAGGAAAAGTTGCTCCCCACGAGGGTGGTGGAACACTGGCACAGGTTGCCCAGGGAGGTGGTTGAGTTCCCATCCCTGGAGGCATTGCAGGTGAGGCTTGCCAGGGCTCTGGGCAAGCTGCTCTAGTTGGGGATGTCCCTGGCCACTGCAGGGGGGTTGGACTAGATGAGCTCCAGAGGTCCCTTCCAACCCAAACCAGTCTAGGATTCTAAGAGAGTCAAGTAGGTGAGCAGAAGGTCCATGATTCTCAATTAAGGCTCTAAAGATATATTATTTCTTAGTGTTTAATAAATGTAAATAGCCATGTATTTAACAGCTTGCCACATCCCAAACATTAAGCATCATTTTAAAATGAAAACTATTTGCATCAAGCCTGGCCATGACTTGATATAAATATTTAGCTAGAGATTTTTACTAGCATTTCATTACATTTTTTTTTCTTTAGAGGCAGAACTTCTTTTTCCTTTCTGCTTTCTTCTCCTCTATTAGACTGCACTTTGAAAGCTAATAGGACTTTAACCTGTTTCCTTGCTACATCAATGCTCTGAAAAGCCTCTTTTGTCCCCTTGTATTCAACACATTCATTTAGACTATCTTTATGCACCAAAACATGCTGTTGGCATCACAGAGAATAATCAGGAGGAAATTGCCCAATGCCAAATGATCTGTTAGCACACAGAAAAGAAATAGGAGTGAATTAAACCTACTGGTATCTCACTCAAGGTCAGGTTGAAGAGCACTTATGTAAAGGATTTTGTTGATAAAACACCCCAAAATGTAGCTAGGTGCTGGGGAACTGTGGACATCCTTCAACATAACCTAGACCTGAGCATCTAGGTGAGTGCATTGCAGTCAAAATAACAAGAGAAATTACCATAAGGATAAATCCTGAGGAGTTGACTGTTGCTGTTGTGACAATGAAAGGGAGATGGTGCAAATCCACCTGGTTTCCACTCCTTTTTCACTCTTCTGCTCTGTGTTTTCTACTCCAAGCCTTTCTGTGGACACCTTACACAGCTGAACTCTCTATCCTTCCACAGCAACTGTTTTTTTATAGTGGTAGAAGGAGGGAAATGGTCAAGGCCAGATCTTCTTCCAAGTTGTACATGGTCTGAATGAAGGGGTAGAGTGTTCCCCCAGCAAGTTTGGGGATGATCCCAAGGTAGAAGGAGTGGCTGGCATCCAGAGTGACCTGGATAGGCTAGAGACATGGGCAGGGAGAAACTAAATGACATTTAACAAGGGGAAGTGTAAGGTACTGCATCTGGGAAAGAACAAGCCCATGGATCAGTCCAGACTGGGAACTGATGTGTTGGAGAAGAGCCCTGGGGAAAAAGTTCTAGGAGTGCTGGTGGCTAGGAGGATGCCCATGAGGCAGCAATGTGCCCTTGTGGCCAAGAGGCCAATGGCATCCTAGGATGCATGAAGAGGAGCGTGGCCAGCAGAGCCAGAGAGGTTCTTCTCCCCTCTCCTGTGCCCTGGGGAGGCCTCCCCTGGAATGCTGTGTCCAGTTGTGGGCCCCTCAGCTCCAGAAGGATAGGGAGCTGCTGGAGAGAGTCCAGCCCAGGGCCAGCAAGATGCTGAAAGGAGTGGAGCATGTGCCCTAGGAGGACAGGCTGAGAGAGCTGGGTCTCTTCAGCCTGGACAAGAGGAGACTGAGAGGAGACCTCAGCAATGCTTAGAAATATGGGAAGGGTGAGTGGGCTGAATATACTTATATCCATACAATAGAGAATATATCTATATCCATACAATAGATACTTAGAGCATCTCTGAGTAACATTCAGAACCTAGTCCAGAGCACATCTCTTGCCAACCCCATCCCTGAGTCCTGATGTCTGCACACACACAGCTAAGCACATTTCTGTAGCATGAGCTAACCTACAGTTGTACAGCAGTAGGAACAACTGAAAATGCTCCCAAATCCTCTCCTGAATGGGAGAATAACCCAACCTACAAATAGCACTACTCATGGAGTTCTTCAAACCCTCACAACTCTTTGTGGTTCTGCAGCATCTTCAATCAAGAAGCAAGCTTTGCCTTTTGAAGCTGACCTGCATTCTCTGGTTCAATATCTGCATCAAACTCTTTGGTGTAAGCTCTTACAACTGTTGGTTTAGCAGACCTGAACATCAAAACCATCTCTCCATAGTGAGGGGATATCTCTTTATCCCTTCTCAAAAGCAAGCCTGGCCTTCTGGAGTCACTATTAAAGGCTGTGCTTTTCCCCAGCCCTCTTAGAAAGGTTGCCCTTTTAGTTTGAAGCCAAACCAACTAACTGCAAACACATTTAGAACATGAAAAAAAAGGGAAAATGTTCTGCCACAACTCCTCTGTGAGTGCATTTCTTAATAAGGAACCACATTTACATTTTTCCACATCAATAAAAATAATGCAAGTCAACAGCCAATATATTTCCTCCCCACTATGTTTTGCAAAGGTGCCTCAGGCAAAGCAACTTCAGAAGTGGGGACTTGCTATTTAACACTGCTAATGTTTCTAGCCAGAGGCCATCAAGAGGAACATAAGGACTTGTACAAGGAAACACTGAATTGAAAGGGGCTTTAGACTTTAAGCTCTTTGCTTCAGGGGCTGTCTAGTGCCAAGTTTGCAGAGCAGCTGATCTTTAGCAGCAGAAGTTACTAATCAGCATGTTTTCAGGTGGTTTGGAGCATTCTTTTGTAGATGTGGCCTCATCATCATGGCTAGGCTTGGTGAACTAAGATCCTGGGAGGGCTCCATCCATGCTCTTCCCAAGTGCTTTTTCCAAGCACTGCTGGCTGCAAAGGCCAATTTGGGACAGACCAGAGCGGTTGCAAAAGGCACAGCATAAGGACTCCTCAGGAGGTAATTTAATTCTTTAATTCTTCTGTGTCTGGCTAAAAAAAAAACAACACCCCAAACTACCTGATAAAACCAAGCTGAACACAAAAAGTTGCATTTCCTCTAAAGTATTGCTCCTTCTCTTTTAAAGCTACACTGGCAAAAAATGATGTTGTGTACAGGGCAATGTACACTGCAAAGAGAAATGTTCTATTAGAAAAAGAACATCTTAGTAGTAAGCAGAATATGTTACAAGTATGCTAGCCATCAGTCTTTCTGAAAGGTTTTCCAGCCCTCTTGATCCAAATCACAAAAGCCCTGATGATCTCTACTTGAGTAGCCCTCAGGCTGCTGGAGCAATGAAGGTTTTCCTTTCCCTCCTTCTATTCCTCACCTCCTGCAAAAAGTTATTACCAGAAAATAAACATAAAGTATAGAACTATCCTTTAACATCTCTGCCTGTGATCTGTGATGCCAGGGTGGAGGGGAAAAAAAAATCCCTTTCCCAGCCTTTACAGCCTCATAAGTTTGCCTCAGTTATTGCTCAGAGCATCTGATGTTTCCCCTCTGTAAAAATCCATGCTGCCAACCTGGGAAGCTACCAGCCAAAAAAAAAAAATAACCCTGTGCTGGTATCAATGAAACTTGTCCCTTCAAGAAAATTTCAGGCACTTTGTTGCTCTTTATTTTGGTCTCATTAGGCTGCCACTAGATGATAAATGAGTTAGGTTAAGGGTAATTTAGTTTATGGCACAGGAGGTATGAGAGGTTATTCCTTCTCGCGCCCTTCTCACATCACATCTACCTTAAAGAAAGGGAAGTCTTTATGTCTCAATAAACAGGAGCCACACAGAGATCAGGCAACAAATTACATATTGGATAACAATCCATAAAATTTTATTGGTTTATGAGGTTTGCATTGATTTGAATTTGAGCCAAAAAGTGAAGCAGTGCTGTTTCTCCAGAACACTGAAATACAAGGGAAACAGAAATCTCCATTACAGTTTGGTTTTGTTTTGGGGTTGTTTGTTTTTTTAAAGTGTAGCCAGCTGAAATATGTCTAGATAATGCAATTCAATTCCTAAAACAGCCTTGAGTTCATCTTATCTCTTCCCTGCCTGTGATTGAGGGAATCTTGTGCTGAGATCCACCATGAAGCCAAGAAGCAGCTGCTGGCCCTTGGGCTGTGATTGCAAGACCTTTGTGTGCCTGATGGTGCTGCTTGGCACTGGAGGGGGGGGGAAACTAGGAGTTTGCCCTGTTCCTTTTGCACAATAATCTGCTTTCTGAAGGGCACAGTTTGCAGTTTTGTAGGAGAGAAAGTCCATGCAAGTCACAGGGAGGCTGCAGAGCCACCTTTTGCACTCCAGAGTCTTCAGGGAGATGGCAACGAGACATCACTTGAACGCAAATAACTTCCAGTGCTGGCTGGGAAGCAAGAAGGGACGAGGAGGCTGATTTTTACCTCAGGAGCTGGTGGGAACACAGATATTTTTCTTATGGATGCAGATTGTGTTGCCTCAAGGTTAATATTTTATTTCCAGTGGTGGCCAACAAGTGACCTTCTAGACTTGGACAGCAATTAGACATAGAATCCTAGAGTGGTTTGGGTTGGAAGGGACCTCTGGAGCTCATCTAGTCCAACCCCCCTGCAGTGGCCAGGGACATCCCCAACTAGAGCAGCTTGCCCAGAGCCCTGGCAAGCCTCACCTGCAATGCCTCCAGGGATGGCAACTCAACCACCTCCCTGGGCAACCTGGGCCAGTGTTCCACCACCCTCGTGGGGAGCAACTTCTTCCTAATGTCCAATTTAAATCTACTCCTCTCCAATTTAACACCATTGCCCCTTGTCCTTGCACTGCAGGCCTTAACATAGATGTGCAACTATAAAGTAAAAGCTCCAGCCATAAAAAAATGCAAAGTATATGGTTGCATCATCAAAAATCCATGTGGTAGGGGTGTTGATTTTCCCTTTTCCAGTGACTTTCCATTTCCAGGACTTTCCCTGCCCATACCTAAAACCTCATTATACACAAATCCTACCAATCTCTCAGAAGTCATCCTACTTTTCTGGCTTAGTTCCAAACTAGCTTTTTCCTGTGCTTCCCCCTGAACTACTGAGATATTTACTAGCCTAAGTTGGGGCATCATGAGATTTTGGCCTTGGTTTGGTTGGTTTGTTGGGTCTTTTCTTTCAATCAGAAGACTACATGGCAGGAAGGTTTCATCCAGAGAAAGGTCATTGATTGGATTCATTGTGATCTTTTAATTTGAGCTGAATTTGGAGATATATATGTGTTTCATAATATATAATATCTATATATAATATATCTACTATAAGATCTAATATA
>VWZO01009780.1:59501-75935 GCA_013396975.1 Bucco capensis
CCAGACTCTTTTCTAGAGTTTTCCCAAAGCACTCGATGCCTTTGCTAGCCTATTGTCTATCTCTCTGTCAATCTTACCATGAGAGGAGATGAGGCTGCCTAGGGAATTAAACTGTTGGACTGATTTAAGTTGTGAATCACCAATGATGATATGAGGATGCTGAGAAACTTCCTGAGGTGCAGGTTGATATAAAACTTCTGTTTTCTTTAAACTAACTTCCTTGATTCCTGATAGCTGGGCACCTAATAGCTGTACCACATCAGCCAAGCTTAGAAAAGATCATCTCTGAGCTCTCCTTCTAATCCAATCCAATCTAAAGGATACATTAAACTCCATCTCTAAGCAAAACCACCACCCTGGAGCAGGCTACTTACAAAGTCAGGAGTTATATCATCCAGGGAAGAATCTTTAGGAGGCTTTTCATCTCAAAATGACAAGGACAAAGAATAACCAGGCAGTCAAGCACCCATTGAACGTTTTCCTAGAGCAGTTTGGGAAAGCTCCAGTCACAAGAGGTAATTCACACCTCTGCTGTGAGCCCAGTGATTATTGCCTCCTCCATAAAGCCTAGGAGCTGCTTCAAATACTTGATGAATCTTGAACAAAACACAGAGGGAAAGTTGTAAGAGGTTACCAGTAAACATATTCCTAGAGAGGTTCAGGAGCTGATTTAAGTGCAATCTTGGTTTGACTCTAGCTAAGCATCATTTCTCCTCTCCATAATATTAAATAATATATATATATGCACATCAAAATGTCTCTTGCAACATGGAATAACCAGCTTGTTAGTGGAAATGGGGCACAGTGTTGATTTTTGAGGGCCCTGGTAGGTGAAAAAATGCATTTCCATCCTTTTTACTGCAGATCTATATTTCCCTTTTTATTGTTGCAGCATCGCATAACTTTGTCACTTACAACTAAGTGCTGTGGAAATACTTGCTTCTGTACCTGAAAGTAGAAATACCACCTGGAATTTGGTTTGGGAAGGTTATTTTATTTCTGATATGGGTCTTTTTTTTTTTTCCCACCTACATAATTGATGGCTTCAAAAGCAGTCCCTGAAATTTTATACAATGGCATTTAATCCCCTCTATGTCTGAAAGGAGATGTTTGATCTTTAGAAGTATTTGTTTCTTGAGACAACTACAGCAGGTTTTAATTATTTCTGTTTAAAAATCAAGCAGACTTCATAGGCAACATTTTCTGTTAACCTCAGTGGATTTACTTTTAATAGCATAAAAGAGCTGTGGCTCATGAGCAAGCTAAAAACTCTATTTTTATCCTTTGCTAGCATGTCTCCCTTCTGTAATCTTGGGTTCAAAACAATATTTCCTCACTTTCTTCTGCTGTAATAGAGTAACAAAAATTCTTCTCTACCCTAATCTCGTTCATTTTTGATCCATAACTTCCCAGATATCTAGTTCTGATTTCCATTCTAAGAAGAAATATTGACATGTTTGAAGATCCAACCTATTTTTGGTTGGGTAACAGCCAATCTATTATGCAGACCACACTTTATTCATCACTTACTATGTGCAATTACAATTCTAGACTAGCCAACTTCCTCAGAGAACTGATGCATGAGGTGGGCATGAAAATATGCTGATCTCTGCCATCAGAACTGAACACTCACCCTGGCAAATGAGGAATTCAGTGACACCTTTCAGTCAAATCTCTCAGCTCTCTTGACACCCTTAGGCAAAAGCATCTTCAGGTTCAAATTGTCTCTTTGTGGTGGAAGAAAAAAATAAACCACCTCAAAAATCCTCATTTATTGATGGCTGTGGAATCACAATGACACCAATCACTTAAAAGATATTGCCTCCTGCCTTTAAAAATAAGGAATAAATCATAATGTAGTGGTCACTGATGCCTTCAGCAGTGCTTGTGGGAAGCAAGCCAGAGTCATGCTTTGGGATTGAGTCATTAGAATCTTTTCTTCCTAAAAAAGTTTGGTGTTTTTTTCCCCTCTAATTATTAATCCTAGTAACTAGAATAGAAACAGGTACAATTCATTCCAAAAAGCCAATTTTTGAGGCCCTCAATGATATAATCTTGCAGATAAAATTGGGACCCTAATGCTAAAGAAACAACCAACTAGATTTGATGCAGCCTGAAGATTTGGGAGGCTTTGTGCAAATACTAAAGGATTGGATGTATATATTAGATATATATATTTTTTTCCCCCCCAATTGTTGCTACTGAAGACAGCACCTTTGAAGATCTGAAACTCTGAGGGGGAAGCTGCTGCCTTGTTCTTTTCCTCCTGCTGTGCTGACATGTTTTCATCAGCTACATCATGTTACCTCTTCCACATTAAAGGCTAATCACAGACTTGGAGGCTGCACTTAGCCAGCTACAAATAGAAAGAGTTCTCCCTCTGAGACCACAGCATTCCTCAAGCAATTTTCCACCTTTATCTAGGGTGGTTTTTTTTTGTTTTGTTTTGTTTGTTTCTGTTTCTTACCATCTGCCTTGCAATTAAGCGATTTAAAAGCACCCACATCAAAGAAGTCTTACAAATAAGCCTCACTGCTACACTGCAGAAGGGACAAAACCTACAATCTACCCAATCCCATAGCTAATAAGATTTTTCCCTGCTATTTTTGATTGATTGTTACAAAACCAAATCACCAGGAAGGCATTAATTTCAAAACTGTGGCTAAAACCTAGTCAGACAGTGAGAATATCACCAGCAGCATCTTTATTCTTTGTCTTTTTACTCAAGCATACATGATATCATAACATTTATGGTAATTTTGATTTGTCTTGGGTTTTCTTCAACTATTTTCTTTTAATTCATTCCTTCTCCTAAAACCACTATGATCTGAGCTCATACTTATATTACATTTGTATTTTTTTATGGGTTTTAAATGTTATTTCTGGTGTTGAGGTTTGGTGGAGCGTGGAGAACAGGTAGATTAGAAGAAAGGGATGGGAGATTAAGGTTGAGAAGCAAACTAAAGGATGCAGGGACAGCTAGGATTTCACATTCCTTGTTGTTGTAAGAGTGGTGTAAGGATCAGCTCTCCAAAGGATAGAGTATTTAAACAACAAGAAGGTTATACTGCATGGAAAGGGAATGCATGCATTAGAGATGCTGTTTTAAATAAGTGGCAGCTCTGTTGTATTTCTTTCTTCATGGAATCATAGAATACTAGATTGGTTTGGGTTGGAAAGGACCTTTCAAAGTTATTTAGTCAGCAGGGACATCTTGCTCCCAGCCCCAACCAACCTGAGCTGCAATGGTTCCAGGGATGGGACATCTCCCACCTCTCTGGACAAGCTGGGACAGAGTCTCAGCACCCTCAATGTATGAGATTTCTTCCTTCTGCCTAGTCTAAACCATCACAACTTTTCCTGTCACAACATACCTTTACAAAAAGTCCCTCTTCACCTTTCCAATTGGCCTTGTTGAAGTTCTGCCAGGCTGCACTAATGTCTCCCTGGAACCTTCTCTTCTCCAGGCTCAACAACCCCAACTCTCTCAGCCTTTCTTCATAGCAGAGGTCTTCCAGCCCTTGGATCATCTTCCTGGCCTTCCTTCCTAGTCCATATTCTCCTTGTGTTGGGGAACTCAGAGCTGGCTTCCTGGCTGCAATTCCTTTGTGCTGCTCTCCAGGTGCTCTCCTACTGCCCTGGGATTCCTCTTCCAGGCTCTGGCATCAAGCTGGTAGGAGTGGGATGGGTTGAGGTTCCCCTCCCTGCCACTTCTCCCTCTCTAATTAGAAGGGCAAAGAAAGGCAAACCACACTTTCCCTCAGAAGGAATACAATTAGAGTGGAATGAGAAGCCAGGGAGAATAAAAATGTCTACAATGCAGTGTGTCAGGAGAAATATTGGCTAAGGTGAGAATGTGCAGGTGGTTTCCATGTTGTGACAACAAACAATCTATATCAAACCCAAGAACTTGCAAGTAATTTAATGTTTCATTGCCTAGATAGGTGATTACTTCTGTGTTAGGCAGAGTGACTTCCCTAAACAACCTGAAACCAAGCTGGAAAATGGGATTTTTGCTTGCTGTTGTCTTCCTCATTGATCTCTGCTATCAGCTTAGAAAGCAAGTCAACTCATGAGGGTGGTGTGCTTGCTTTGTTCAGAGAATAATGTTTTCCTTTTGGTGTATTATGTTTGATTTCAACAACTAATGGTCAAAATCATGAAGAAAAAAATGATTCTAATTGGAATATGCAATGATAGAATCATTTAGGCTAGAAGAGACCTTTCAGATCATTGAGCCCAACCATTAACCAGCACTACCAGGTCACCACTAGATCATATTCCTCATCTCTACACCCAGCAGTTACCACCATGCCAACTCCCCTATGGAAATCACTTTTTATTCTGTAATTTATTACCTTCTGATGCTTTTCCCCCTCTTTGCTTTCATTCCAGTGATTGAAAGTAACTGAATTCCAATTAATTGTCAAGTTCTGAGAGAATTAGGCTAAGTGTTTTCAAAGTGATGTCAGAGAAGGAAATGTCTTGGCTGTGGCAATTGCTTTGTTGCTGTGTGGTGGTTGTCTGAGGAACTTCCCTGGGAGGAAACTTGTGTGCAAATGAAGGAACTTGGGTTTTGAAGAGCTCTGTGAAAGGAGAAGATCAGAGGTGTCTCATCTCTGAGCTCTTCTCATCTAATGTCATTTCTCAAGGGATTTGTTTTCACACGCACTATTTTTCCCTTGGGAGTTCTCCTTTGTGCTCCAGGTCTGATCCAAAGCTTGTTGCAGTCAGTAGAAAGATTTCTACTGATTTCAGGGGAACTTGTCTCCATCTGAAGGAGAAATCATCCAAGAGACCCTCCTGTTAGCATTAGTGGCCATCAGGCTGCTGGGACTCATATCCTGGCCCATCAACCTGACCCACATTGAATTATGCTCCTTCCTCTTTTCTCTTCTTCACAAGAGGTCTCTCTTTTGCAGTTTCTGTCCCCAAAACAATGCTTTTGTCTTTCAGCCTCATGATATTTCATCTATCTCAAATTACACCAGCTAACTCCCCCCCCAAAAAAACCCCAAACCTCTACCCACTCATTGTCAAGTAACTCCTACATAAAAGGAAATATATTGTAGCCTCTATACTAATAAAATTACACTATAGTGTTTTCCTTGAAAGTCCATGAGGCTGGAATGCTTGGAGCTGAAAGGGTGGAAGCAAGTGTAGGATTTGCTCCATTGGTGTCTGTGTTACATGAGCTTGCAGCTCTTAGGTGATGAGTAAAAGTAGTCAGGAGTTAGGACCAAAATGTATAGCAGTTGTGAATAATATAAATGAATATATCTATCCAAAAGATCCTATCTATTGTATCTAAAAAGCCACACAGCATCACCATGGGCTCATCACATCAGGAATGAAGTTGTTCTTCAGAGGAATATCCTCCAGGGCTCCATTTATTCCAGGGACTGGCAGTATGGAGTTGAAAGCATAAACCTGTAAGCAACACTTATAATTCACCAAAAGAAGAAGAAGAAGAAAAAAAATCCTTCTTAAAGGAAGAGCAAATATTCAGAGTGGGCTCTCTGGTGCCTCTCCATTAATAGCTGATATATACATTAATAGCTGATGTGTAACATCCACTTTAATGTGCAGGTGTTAATGAGCAAGCTCTAAAGACTGAGCTGTTCTCTCCAGCTAATGGCTGCTTCAGAAAGAAAACCTTTTAACCTAAACAGAGGGGGAACAAAAAAAGCTTAAATCTTGACTGTCTGGGGAAGAATAAAGCCAGCCTGTAACAGATTTATCCAATGCAGAAACCAGGAGGGATTTGGGCTGCTGAGCATCACAATTCAGCTGAAGCTATGGATGCATTAATTTATTTGCTTGCTAGCAGGCAAACTTGGGCTCTCAGAACAACTCTAACTGATAGGATATATGTGGCTTGGGCTGGTTTGCTTTGCCTTGCAAGGATACTGTTCACTTCAAAGATTGGTTCCACTCTAAACTGAATTACTACACATCCTAGTCATGGGGCTAGAGCAGAACTGGTGCAGGTAGGGCAAGAGTTGATCAGGAAAAGGAGGTGTGAAAGGCAGAGAAGAAAGCCACAATGATCAGAGTTTGTTGGCAAAAGTGTTCTTGCTAACTAAATCAAAAGATGATATTGCAAACTAAATCAAAATGTATTGCTAATGAAATCAAAATATTATATTGCTGACTAAAACACATATTGATCATTAAACCAAGATATTATATTTCTAACTAAACCAAGATATGATATTGCTAACTAAATCAAAACATTCTATTTTTATTCCTGATTTTGGTGGCTTTCTTCTTCTGTCCCCACTTAATAATCTCAATTTTCTGCAGAAATACTGAGGAGTGCAACCCTTAGTAATTGCAGCTACCATGTCTTCCATCTCATGGAGTCTCTGTAAAGATACTCAAGAGATTCATCAGCTTTACAAATCATATGTAAATGAATCATAGACAAACTATCTTAGGGGGAAAATAGAAATATTCCCTGCCTTTCCATCCAAAAGCCTTAAAGCAGAATGGCCAAGGTTTGCAGGATCAAAGGGTTAATAAAACATGATGCAGAAAGCAAGATTGCTCTGCCTGCAAAAGCTTCTTTTCTCCTGTGATAATAAACCAAACAAAGTGATTTTAGCCCAACTAATTGTCAGAGATAAGAAATAAATGTCAAGGAGGGAGGTGACTCTGGAGTTCTCTTGCCACCCTGACACATAGGATGTGTTAAACACCTCACCTGAGATGCTCCTCAGCACAAAGGAGATTAGGAGAGATAGATAAAGCCTCATTTGCTTAGCAAAGAGCTGTGGATGTGGCTTGGATCTCAAATACTCCAAGCCAAAAAAAAACCAACCAACCAAAAGACACTTGAAGAAGGCACCAAAACAAAGAGAAAGCTCAATACACTTCCCCCACAGGGTTTGGATGTTTTAGAGAAGACTTTTACCCAGCTCCAGAAACAAAGAGAAAACATAAATCAGAGAGCTGGGTAAATAAAGTGTTCACAAATGTATGTTTTCTGTCATTAGCCAAGCCACTCATTGTTGCAAGTATTCCTGGGAGGACCATTTTATCCCAGCCTAAGCAACACAGTTGGGCTACAGAAGCTTTTAGGAAGTACTTAATGCATTGTGGAGTTGCCTTTACTAAGTGGCAACCATTTATAAATATCATGTGAGAGTTAAATGCTGTTAAGCATGCTGGAAGTGTTAAGAGAGCCTCTTGTTAGAATGAGACAGATTACTTCTCCAGCCACTTACTGATCAGTGCAAGTGGGTGATGGAACAGAATGAGTGCTGCTCTGCTCAGTGAAAGCTGGACTGGTGCTCAGAATTAATCTGAGTGTTGGATGGCAAGTTTGGAAGCACTAGGTGAGCTCCCAAGGAGTTTAAGGGCTGCAGGTTAACCACACACAGAGCTGTGGCTTAGCTATTCAGGAGAAGCAATGCGTTTGCTTATACCCTGTTGACACATCATAGAATCCTTAAGGTTGGAAAAGACCTCTGAGATCATAGAATCCTAGACTGGTTTGGGTTGGAAGGGAGCTCTGGAGCTCATCTAGTCCAACCCCCCTGCAGTGGGCAGGGACATCCCCAACTAGAGCAGCTTGCCCAGAGCCCTGGCAAGCCTCACCTGCAATGCCTCCAGGGATGGCAACTCAACCACCTCCCTGGGCAACCTGGGCCAGTGTTCCACCACCCTCGTGGGGAGGAACTTTTTCCTAATGTCCAGTCTAAATTGACTCTTCTCCAACTTAAAACCATTGCCCCTTGTCCTTTCCCTCCAGCCCTTTGCAAACAGGCCCTCTGCAGCCTCATCCAGTCCAACCATCTACCCAACACTCCCATGCTCACCACTAAACCATGGCCCCANCCACACTTGTGCTCCAGATCCTTCCCCATCTCCCTTGCCCTTCTCTGGACACACTCCAGCACCTCCATGTCCTTCTGGGAGTGAGGAGCCCAAAGCTGAGCCCAGGATTTGAGGTGTGCCCAGTCCAGGAGGACAATCCCTGCCCTAGTCCTGCTGCTCACACTCTCTCTGATCCAAGCCAGCACATCTCAGGGGCTATAGAGTAAGTATTAAATATTGGAAGTGAGCAATGTGTGAACTACAAATAATTCCAATTTTTAGTGCTATTTCTGTCTGTTCTAAAGGCAGCTGCTGTCAGGCAGGGGATCAGACAGCATTTTCCTGGGCAGAGTTGTTTTTCAAATGTAATGAAAAAAAATAGGAGGTTAAAATAAGTTAGAGGAAAGCACAGTAGGACTGTGAGGAGCAGGGTAGGAGACAACAATTCCCTGTGGACTTAGGAAATGAAAAAGCCTTACTAATTCATGAACTAAAAGTGCCTGTGCTTTAAAAGAGGAAAAATTACAGGCCCCACGCTTCAATTTTTCCATTTTATTAACCATATGATGTGCTCTAGGCATGTAATTTTGTGAGTCTGGAGTCACTTGCTCAGCTCTTTCTTCCAGAACCTGCCAACACCTTGAGATAAGAACATTCCCCAGAGACAATATCCACTGGGGAGGGCTCCCTGTCTGTGGTGGGAAAACCACTTCATGTAGTGCAGGGAGGGAACAAGAGAAGGGAAATGGAGCAGTGATGAAAAGGGAAGAAATCCAGGTGGTCTCAATACTCTCCTGGTTATTTTCTTTTTTTTTTTAAAGAGGTATTATTATTGTTGCTGCTATTACTATGCTGTGTTGTCACAAGAGCAATATCGTGCTGTGAGCCTTCCAGCTACTGAGTGAGGTGCTTTCCATTCACATGTACCTTCTGGAGCCTGACAATAAGGTTTGGAAATAGAGAAAAAGCCCCACCTGGATCATAAGAAGTGTTGTTCTCACTTTTCCACAGGCAGAGACACACTAGAGGAAGGAGTGGCAGCAGCAAAGAGCAATTGCAAGTCTCCTGGGTCAGAGGATGCTTGCTGCTTTCCCTCTGACACTTCAGAAAAGGTGTAAAATTTACTAGTGATCATTTCCAAGAGGATGAAGGATTATTCTTTACCTGGCATGTTATTAAATTCTTCCATAATCATCCCTGTCACAGAGCAGGAGCTTGCTAAATATATCCCTAGCCTGACCAGCTGTAGCAGTTCTTATGTTCTTAGTGTTGCTCGAGACTGACAACAGCAGGAACCAGACATTTCTCTTCTGTTCCTAATTTTTAACCCTGGCTTTCAAACAGAGCTTATGAGGAGATTAGAAACTCTTGTAATGATGTGAATTCTGCCTTTTGCTTTGAGCTATAACCATGCAGTGCTGTGTCACTGCTGCAGAGGAACTGTTGCACAAGGGATGGATGCAACAGCTAGGTGATACCTCAGCTCTTCAGAAGGTGGACAAAGCAGTGTTTGGACTAAAAAGAAGTTCTCCAGGGAAGAGTAAAGCTAGAGAAGGGAGGGGAGAATTGGAAGATGCACTGAAGAAAGATTATTTCACTTAATTTTGCTTCTCAACTGAAGGATTGGTTCCTTCCACTGATGGCAAGACACCTGTGTTGGAGTGCAGGAGGAGATGGAGCTCCTAGGGCATCTGCTCTTTCCTTGTATCTTTAAGAATATATACAGATATAGCTTATCAGAGTACCTGTGAGGCTTCCTGATCTATCTAGAAGGCATATGGCTACCTAAATTGCTGGCAGTAGAAAGCTTTTTGGTGCAACAGGCAAAGCCCTAACAAGATCTAGCATTTGCAAGCTGAGGGTGGGGGAAGTTGAAGCAAAAACCCAACCCTGCTGGTGTGAGCAAACACTGCCTGGCACTTCCTGCAGGAAGAGGAATATGTTTTGATCCAATATGTTTGAGAAGTTGTTCTACCAAGACTGGTGCCTTTTGGAAAAGTGACCTGTGGTTAGGCTGCTGGCACTGCAGAGAAAAAGGGAGGATGTGTTTTGTGGAGCACTCTGTGATGCTCCAAGAGATGCCTGCTAACCATAGCAAGACCTGTGTGCAGTTAAACTCTGTCCTAGAGTATGCAACATCCTTGGAAAAGAGTTATCAGCCCTCCATGGTGAAGGTTGTAGAGCAGAAGTGTGCTGAGGAGCAGCTGAGGGCACTGGGGTTGGTTAGTCTGGAGAAGAGGAGGCCCAGGGGAGACCTTCTCACTCTTTCCAACTCCTGAAAGGAGGTTGGAGTGAGATGGGAGTTGGTCTCTTCTCCCAAGGAACAAGTGATAGGACAAGAGGAAATGACTTCAAGTTATTCCATGGGAAGCTTAGGTTGGATATTAGAAACAATTCCTTCACAGAAAGGAATATTAAAGCCTGGGCCAGGCAGTGGTGGAGTCACCATTCCTAGAGGGATTAAAAAGCTATGGAGATGTGGTGCTGAGGGACATGGCTTAGTGGTGACCTGGCAGTGCTGCTTAATCATTGGACTTGATGATCTGAAAGGTTTCTTGCAAGCAAAACAATTCCATGCTCCTCTGCAAGGTCTACTTGTGCTCAGCAGCACAAGGAATTGCCTTGCTGATTTACTCTTTTCAGTTTGGAAAGTCTGACTTGAAAGTCTTGGAGAAAGTAGATGAAAAACAAAGTTTAGACAATCAGTTAAATAATTGCATTACCAATTAGGGACATTTTCAAGTCTTTTCACACATTGTCTTGCATGCTTAAACATTGCCATGACATTTCAAGCTTGCAATGTGTGCTCCTTGTACAAGTTTGCTAGTTAAATGCAAATTTGAGACCTGCAGGCTGAATTGAAGCTAATTATTCAAGATAGTACTCTGAGTAGGTGGAAACAACATGAAAAGCAGAATGAGGACCTCAGTGTCTCCATGAGGATAGCTCTCAGAGATTCCTGTGGGCATAGATTGATAGCACTCAATATTGCTGCCAAGGCTGCAATTGCATTGGGAAGATCTTGCAAGGAATAATGTTCCTGTTGTTAATAGCAAGGGAGCAATATAAAACATCTATTTCAGGTGGGCAGCTTGGAGATGGAACACATTTACCTGGTAAACAAAGGGTGGATTTTATGAGCTCTGCTGTAGTGGGGAAAAAAAACCCAGGTTTCATCCCGATTTTATAGGGCTGGATCAGTCTCTAAGCATTGGCAAAGCTCCTGGCAAGGTTGACCCTAAAATCTTCAGAGCTAGAGTATGGAAAAGCATTCTTACTCTAAGGAGTAGCTAGGAGTTTAATATAACTTTAAGTCAGCTCTATAGAGATGGATTTATACTCTTTCAAACTTGACCTGGAGTGTGTACATAATCTTCAGCACTGATTTTCACTCTCTGAACCTCAGTCACCCCAAACTCATGGCTTGGTAGCTTTGATAGGCTAAAGGAAAGCAGCAGAAATTGGGCTGAAGTCACTAAACATCAAAACCTGGTGAAATGTAACTGAGTCGAGTCCAAAAAAATGATTTGAAAAGCAAAGACCTGAACATTTCCAATTGCAGAAGCAAAGACAATCCTTAAAATGATGTCAAAATGACCCTAAAAAATATTCAAGGGACTGTTAACTCTTCACTTAGAGCTTAAAAATGCTTCACTTTTTAGCTCTCTTTATTTTACATGAGTTTTATTCTGTCTATATCCAAAAGGAAATGGCTTTCCTGTTAGAAAAGACAAGGCAATATTTACATTTCAATAGCAAAAGCAGGCTAAGCCTAATTATGAGGGAAATTTGAGTGATTTCCATATGTTAATGACAAATCTTTGCTTTTTTGTTTTTTTTTTTATTGCAAAGCTGATGGGGGTGGAAAGGACCTGACAATAATCCAATTTCATATCAGGAGCTGCCTTATGATCTCAGCAAAACAAGATTTGCTAATCTGTTAAATCACTGATATGATAAAAAATCATGCTCCAAGATGATAAGGCTTCATTTTGGATGAAAGCTTTCCCATCCCATCAGGGAGCTGTAGTCTCACTGCCACTCTCCAGCAGCCTTCTGAGGTAAATGACTTTGGGTTAAGTAAAACAAGATATGCTTAATGATTTTACAAGGCAGTTTGCTACAGGACCATTAACATCATCAGTCAATCCCCCAGCAAACAGATAATGTGCTCAGCTAAGGAGTGAGGCTAAGGCAAGATGGGAAGGTGACACTACTCTATGACAGCTCTTCACCTTCACCTCAACTTGCCCAGTGAGCTTGGGTGAGGTCCCTTAAGAAGATAAATTGTCCCCTATATAACATAACAGATGTGGGGATTTTCTTCAAATATGGAGACTTTTCCTAAGCAGAAAGCAAGAATGTCAAGCTATTGCTAGGCACTTTGTGCTAGTGTTTTCACAGAATCACAGAATGTCAGGGGTTGGAAGTGCCCCAGAAAGATCATCTAGTGCAACCCCCCTGCCAGAGCAGGAGCACCTAGACCAGCTCACACAGCAATGTGTCCAGGCAGCTCTGCAATGGCTCCAGACAAGGAGACTCCACAGGCTCCTGGGCAGCCTGGGCCAGTGCTCTGGCACCTGAACTGCAAACAAGTTTCTCCTCAGCTTAATACTAAACNGTGGAAAAACTATGCAGAGCAACAATCAACTTTGGAATAGTAATGTGAGTATTTGTATCCATGAGCACTTACCCCACCTGACAAATATGTTCTGGGGCATGAGTTGGCTATGGGGGGATATTGCCTGCTTTGTTCTTCTTTAGATATAGGAATTGATTCGTTTCAGCTCCTTTTCTTTCCACCTGTGCTCTTTGGCAAGGAGCTGGCACTGGAGGTGTCTGCAGCATGCCAGTTAGGGATGTTAACCACTCCATCTTCATCATCATTATCATTAAATAGGTGGCTCCAAACCCAGATGTTGGAGGTTTCATCTCTCTTGTAACATTTTCTGGCTAAATAAGCTCTAAATATGTGCATATCTCTTAATGACAGCATAAAAAAGATAAACCAGCATTATTCTATGCAGAATCCTTTTGTTAACCCTAGCAATGACCAGCTTGTAGAATCCAGCTGTACAGAAACTGTTTCCATAACTAAAGAGGAAATAACAGTAATTTGTCATCAAACCTTTATTCCATGCACCTGCTAGATTAGTTAGCACCAGAAATTATTGTCATAATTAAGCTATATCTTATTTCTTATCCTATTTATCCCTCTGAGATGATTCCCACTGGTGATGCCAGCAAATATCCTATTGGAGAGATGAATAGGGATCCTCACTTAGGAAAAGAAGCATAATGAATAATTCAGACAGGCTAAAGGAGAGCTTTACTTTGCCCTTTGATATGGGGGAATTAGAAACATCACCCCAAGCCCAGCTGTGTGCAGCTGGAAGCAGTCAAATCCTTTGGCACCAGAGCCTGGTTGTTTCTGGATGAACCCAGAGAACCAAAGCAAAGGGAAAGGTCTATGCAGGGAACAGCAGCTGTGCCCAGGACACCTCTCCTTTTCAGAAGTATCTGTCAAACAAAGCTGTTGACAATTGTGAAGGTTGTTAGATGAGTAAAATGAGATGGGAAAGATGACTTCTTTCTCTGACAGTGAAGTCATAACTCCTCCAAGAGCAAGGAGGTCTAAGAATAACTTCACCCAGAGCTTCGAAAGGGAAATGCTGATGAGTTTAAATCAAAGCTTATCTGCATGCCAAAATGCAGACTCCTTCAGTATTAGCTTTGTAAGCTGTACAATAACCTCTTGGAGACAGCAGGCATGTGTTTGCTACAAGCAGAAGATGCTGGGCTGCCAGCCCTGAAGGGCTTGTTTGCTGGCAGAGGAGATGCAGTAGCATTGGCAGTGCTGCTAAATGCATCCTCAGGCTGCATGGGCACTGCTGCAGACATGTGAGATCTCCTGCCATGCTTACTGCAAACAAATCTGAGCTCTGCTATTCTTTTCCCTTTGTATCCTGCCTTCGTGGCTCTGTTTAATCCAGGTGCACTCCAGTCTTTTCCCAGCTCCTGCCTGCTTTAATTTGGGAAGGAGAATTTCCATTAGCTCTGTAAATATCTACTGGTCTTGGCAAAGTCCAATCCATTAGGTGCAAAACAGCCTTGCTTAGTGCTGGTTATCAGTTATGCCAGTAACTCTCTGCTCTCTAATTAGTCCAGATCTTCACTGAACAGATTCAGAGGAGATAGCAGGCAGCTCTGCATTGACACCATCAGTGCTTTCACTTGGTAGAGCTCTTCTCCCCCCACAAAAGTAGAATTATAGAATCCTAGAATGGTTTGGGTTGGAAGGGACCTCTGGAGCTCATCTAGTGCAACCCCCCTGCAGTGGCCAGGGACATCCCCAACTAGAGCAGCTTGCCCAGAGCCCTGGCAAGCCTCACCTGCAATGCCTCCAGGGATGGCNTGGATTGATAGTGGGGATTGTTCTGACCCAGGTGTAGGACCCTGCACTTGCTCTTGTTGAAGCTCATGATAGAAAGTACCTTCTCCAAGCTCCTGCAAGAGAGATGCAGGTTTTGAGGCTTTTTCCTTTCCATTTCAGAATGCTTTTTGTCCTGCAGTCTGCCCTTTGCTTCCTAATCCCACTGTAATGTGCTGCCTGTTTCTCACACTCCTAAACCAGCCACCTGGAACCAACTGAGGATTTACTCTCTCTTCAATACCTCTTCAAAACTACTCACTTCCCATCAAAAACACAAGTGCTATCATCTTCCCTTCTTCCAATCCTTGGCCCACTTTTCAGCTCCTGGCTGAAGGATTCAGGAGGCTTCCATTTCTGCCAGAGGTTTACTCCTTCCTGACAGCTCATAATGACCTAGTAACTCATGGGTGCATGGAGGAGGGCAGGAGACTTGATGCTTTTTGACTCTGCTCAGGGGTGCCCAGGGCCAGGCCAAGGGGCAATGGGCACAAACTGGAAGCCAGGAGCTTCCAGCTGAACAGGAGGAGAAACTTGTTTGGTGTGAGGGTGCAGAGCCCTGGCCCAGGCTGCCCAGAGAGCTTGGGGAGTCTCCTTGTGTGGAGAGAGTCCAAGAGCACCTGGAGGTGATGCTGGGCAAGCTGCTGGGGGTGAGCCTGCTGGAGCAGGGAGTTGGACTAGATGATCCCCCAGAGATCCCTTCCAACCCTCACCATGCTGGGATTCTGTGTGTTCTCTATCCTAAGCATCCCAAACCAACCTAACCTTTCTTCAGGACCATTTCCAAAACCTCACAAACTCTCTCAAAATCTGAATCTTTTCTTCAGCTCTTCTTTATTTTTGCCAGATTGATTCACTAAAAAGAACTTCAAAAATAAACCCAGGTGTGCCCATACCTTTTGCAATAAATTCAGGATGATTTGTTTTAATTGTTAGCTTCAGTGTTTACCTTCTAGAAGTATTTCCATCCTGCTTGCAAGCTCTCAAGTAGGGGAGAGAAAGACAGAGGGGGCATTTAATTTTGGATGTGAAGGGAACATTTTGTTCAACCCAGAAAGAAAGCTTAATTATTATTTTTTCAGCCTGCCAAAAGCTGAGACAAATTTTCATGTCATGTTGTCTGAATTTTTTTGTTGTTTAAGAAAAGAAAAAAACCCAACATTGAAAATCAACTCGGGAAAAAAAAAAAAGATCTTTTCCAAAGCTCTACCTACAATTATATTTTTCAGCCAGAAAGAAGACTCAGTGTCAAGGTGCACAGGTGGATGGCTAAGGCAGAGAGAGCTTCATTCCTCATCTCTTTTCCATCCCTGGTTGGTCTCACAGGTTGAGGACAGACCCACTAGTCTGCAGATTTCTGGTGTCATCTCTTCCTATTTCCCACTGGACCAAGGCAAAGAGATAAGCAAAGGCTTTCTCCTTTTGCTGTCCTCCAGGATCAAAGGCTTTTCAGTGGCTGTGGTTGGGCTTGCTGAGCAGAGCAGTGCTTTATGCATCTACAAAGCTGAAAATGGGATTACAATGATTTGTAGGCAGTGTATAGATTTTTTTTTTTCATGACTGATCCTAATAAGCCTTTTTTTAGCATTTGACAGGCAGAAGGGTGTGCATTTTCACCAAGGAGGATTACCCTTGGTGGGAGGTAGTTGACTAATGGATATGTAAAGGACTATATTGTAATTCAGGCTAGATCAGGTAGGAGATGTAGGCAGCTCAGTGGCAGCTCATGATACTTCTACCTTCTCTGCCTTGGAGAAGACTGTGGAGGCTCTCTCTGATCTCATCATGGGCAGGCTTTGTGAACACAGCTTCGGGGAGGGCTCCATCCACGCTCTTCCCAAGCGCTTTTTCCAAGCGCTGCTGGCTGCAAAGGCCAATTTGGGACAGACCAGAGCGGTTGCAAAAGGCACAGCACAAGGACTCCTCAGGAGGTAGAAGCTGCAAGACACGATTCTTTCTGCGCTGTCTTTTCTCCTGCAGAGTGATCCTGCGTGCCTGCTCCAAACCATGGGCGCCATTCAAACTAGTGTGTGTGCAGAGCTGCTGAGTGGAGGCCAGAGGAGAGCAGTTCAGGGCAGCAATGTGGCCAAGGCTGAGCTGTTGTTTCAGGGAGTCCTTGCATCTCCTCTTCGGGGCTCCTCTCTTGCCACAGCCAGGGGCAAGTTGCCCAGAGAGCATGAGCT
>VWZO01009780.1:83871-99941 GCA_013396975.1 Bucco capensis
CAGCCCCTGAGCATTCTCGTGGCCTCCTCTGCACCTGCTCCATCAGCTCCATGGCCTTTGTGTGTTGAGGGCTCCAGAGCTGGCCCCAGTATTGCAGAGGAGGTGTGAGCAGAGCAGAGTGCAGTGGCAGAATCACCTCTCTGGCTCTGCTGGCCACGCTTCTCTTGCTGCAGCCCAGGATGCCATTGTGCTTCTGGGCTGCCAGCCAAGTACCTTGGTGGTTATCATTAGGTTTCAGGGTGAACACTTTGGAAATGTTCAACTCTGGTAGGCTTCTCACTTGTTGTGCAGAAAGTTTTGTGCTGTAAGAAGGGTAGAGCTTTCCTATCCTCACCAAAAGGCCCATGGCTCCTTTGCTGGCACAAAGTCACCAAAGATAGAGTTGTGCCAAACCTCANAAGTACCTTGGTGGTTATCATTAGGTTTCAGGGTGAACACTTTGGAAATGTTCAACTCTGGTAGGCTTCTCACTTGTTGTGCAGAAAGTTTTGTGCTGTAAGAAGGGTAGAGCTTTCCTATCCTCACCAAAAGGCCCATGGCTCCTTTGCTGGCACAAAGTCACCAAAGATAGAGTTGTGCCAAACCTCATCTGTGGAGTTAGAGCTCCTAGCAGTGCTCACCCCCTTGCTTTATTTTTAAGTGCTTGGGTAGAATAAATCCTGCTTCAACATACTTTAGCAAATGAAAACCTCATCATCCTGTAAGCCTGCTCTGTCACTTCTCAGATTAATTATTGCATAACCAGGAGGAGGGGGTTGGGAAGGTTGGTTTGAAGCTGCCTGCTTGCCTCAGGTGACCTCCCCTCTGCATGGAGACTCAGACCTGACTCACCCTATTCATCTCTAGTCAATAAGCCCTCTTCTTTTTTTCATCTAGCTAAAAGGAATTCTGCATTCTATTGTCACTGCTGGCACTCTAAATCAAAGATTCTTTCCCCCAAAACTTGAAATTGGAAAGTTTTAGGAGGATCTATCCCCTTTAGAGCTTGTGCTTTTGCAACTAGTGAAGTGTTTTGACTGGAATTAATTGAGATGATGGAGATTTGAATGCACCCAGAGCTGCAAACATCTGTCTAATTCTCTTATTATAAGGCTGAGTGCAGCAGTATTTTAATCAGTATTTCATCTCTGCAGTTAGAAAGGTAACCAAGGAAGGACTAATTGCAGCTCTGGGCCAGAGGAGATGGCTAAAGCTGAACCCCAGGGATGCTTCTTGCAAGTATTGCTGGTTGCAAAGAGCTAAGATAGATGAGCTGCATACTGGAAACACCTAATTTTGCTGCAAGCATACAGAAAAATCAGGGCTTTCATCACCCCAAATTAACACCACACCAAGCATGGGATGATAGACTATTTTGAGGATCCCTCATCTGAAACACAGATGTTGCAGAACCAGAAAGAGACTAGAAGGACAATCTTTGTCTTCCAAGCTGTTAAATAAAGAAGGTTATATAGTTCCATTTGTGCTCTCTCTATATAATTACCAGAAATAATTAAAATTACCTCATGCTGGCATTTTTTTTCTCCCTCACTCAGCTGCTATGAGACACAGTTGCAAAGAAGAGGAGGGGAATCAAATTTTTAGTCTCTAGCCAGATGAAGGTTAGCTCTCTTTTTCGTTGCAAGCTATAAGGAGAGGACACACAGGGTGGGAAATAAGTGGTCCCAGTGGGCATCTCATTTATGATTTACTCCTTAAGCTGAGCTAGAAGTGCCTGGGACACACAGCAAAGGAGGGCAGGGTTTCCTCATGCCTTAGTATTTCTTTGTGGAAGAAGGTTTAGGGCTAGCATCTTGACTTTTAGTAGTCATCCTTAGGTTGTGAACTCTTCTGCTGCAGCAAGGCAGCTCCCCATGCATCTCCAGAGGGTGTTAGAAGCAAGGCAGCTCCCCATGCATCTCCAGAGGGTGTTAGAAGCAAGGCAGCTCCCCATGCATCTCCACAGGGTGTAGAAGATCTTGGCTAGAAACTAGACTCCTTTGTAATTAGCTTTTCCAGGGCCTTGTTTCTCAGGATGTGTCTGAGATCAAAAGGATGCAGGAAGGCTACAGACACAGGATCATGTCACATCAAGAAATGATTCCCCAATAGCTCTGCTGATAAAAATCACTTGAGTACAGTCCAGGGCTTTGGGCATAGCTGATAAAATCAGTCACTGAGCTTTGGTTGAAATGTGTTTTGTTTTGATTTTTTTTGCATGGAGATCAGTTCATTAAAGGAGGGGAAAAAATTCAACCCTCCTAGTGCAGTAGTGGAAGTTTTTCTTCATGGTGACCTTGTGATATTTAAAGGGAGCTTATAATAAAGAGAGAGAGAGAGAGACTTTCTACATGAGCAGAGAGTGATGGGAGTTGTTTTAAAGTGAAGGAGAGGAGAGTAAATTAGATGTTAGGAAGAAATCCTTCACTCAGAGGGTGATGAGGCACTGGCCCAGGTTACTCAGAGAAGCTGTGGATGCTCCATCAATGGCACTGATCAAGGCTTAAGCTGGATGGGGCTGCAAGCAACCTGATCTAGTGGGCAGCATCCCTTCCAACCCAAACCCTTCTCTGATTCTATCATTTTGGGGAGCCTGAAATGTTATTTTTTAAATCTGGAGCTAAGGGAATAACCTAATGACTCCAAGATCCAGCTGTGTCCATGGAGTTATCTCACCTACCTTTGTCATACAGCCTGAGATAACTGCAAAACCTACTTGCTTGATTAAAATGAAGCAACTTGGCAGTTCAGAAAACCTCTCTAAAAGTAAAAGGTGCAGCTTGTGCCTCAGATAAAGCTGAGGAAGCAATAAGTTCCTGCAAAGATATGAAGGATCTTTGCTTCTCTAATTACTGCACTGAGTGCTCAATCATTCTGGGTTCCCCACCCCCACCCCCCAAAACTGTTTCATTGTGGAAGTGCAAACTTGGAGAGAGAAATAATTCCACTGCCCCTTGATGATATTTCTTTTAACAATAAACCTATTCTCCCTAATCCTTACTTAAAAGCAAATGTTTTCCAACAATCTTGCTGTCAAGGAGCAAATATTATTGTTAGCAGCTCAGGGGAGTTCCTTCTGCTGCTGCCTTGGTGGTAGAGGTAGAATCTGCTTTAAAAGTATTGCATTTGTGTAAATAATGCCATTATTTTTATTTCTTCTGGAGCAAAATCCATAGTCAGAAGGAAGCAGCACAAACAGCAGGAGGCCCAGGCAAGAGGAGATAATGGAAGTTTTAACTGAAAGAAAACTTCCAGCCTGTGAGTCAAGAAATAAAAATGAATAGAATGACTTATTTTATCTTGTGCCACTTTGGGAGAAGTCAGTGTTTTGAGAGATTTAAAAGAAATAATAATAATAAATCTATCTTTACTCTTAATAGCTGAAGAAGAGTGAACAGAATAATTCCCTTGCTCTAGCATGGCTGCTTGGAAATGCTGTTCAGGGTAGAATAACAAGGCTTTAACAAACCAGAGAGAGAAAATGTTTCTCTGCAGACCCAATATTAATTAAAATAGCTCATTGTGACAATAAGAGTTGCTTTTCTTTCCTGGGCTGGGGTAGTAGAAGCACTGACAGGGTTGAGAGTTGATAGAACTACAGCAGAAAGGGTGCTGGGAGCTCTCAGTTTAATTCTGGTGTCAACTGTTAGAATGAGAGAATCAGGAAGGATGGAAAAGACCTCTGAGATCATCAAGTCCAAACATCTTCATCAATGCTTTGGCCCAGGGGATGGAGTGCACCCTGAGCAAGTGTGCAGATGACACCAAGCTGGGTGCCAGTGTGGATCTGCTTGAGGGCAGGGAGGCTTTCCAGAGGGATCTGGAGAGGCTGGATGGCTGGGCCAAGGCCAATGCCAGCAAGTTCACTAAGGCCAAATGCCAGGTGCTGCCCCTTGGCCATAGCAACCCCCAGCAGTGCTCTAGGCTTGGGGAGCAGTGGCTGCAGAGCTGCCAGGCACACAGGGACCTAGGGGTGCTGAGTGACAGCTGAACAGGAGCCAGCAGTGTGCCCAGGGGGACAAGAAGGCCAATGGCATCCTGGCCTGGAGCAGGAACAGTGTTGGCAGCAGGAGCAGGGAGGTGATCCNATCAACCCAACACAACCATGTCCCTAAATAAGTTCTTGAAGTGACATGTCAACATGATTGTTGAACCCCTGCAGGGATGGAGACTCCAGCACTGCCCTGGGCAGCCTGGGTTAATGCCTAACAACTCTTTCAGGGACAAAATTGTTCCTTATATCCAACCTAAACCTCCCCTGGTGCAACTTAAAGCCATTTTTTCTTGTTCCTTGAGAGAAGAGCCCAACTCTCCCCTCACTAGTAGTAGATCAGCACTTTGCTGTTGGCATCTCCTCATTGTAGCTTTTCAGGAATCAGCACATGTTAACTTGTTCATCATTCCATGAAATGTCTCATTATTAGTACTTCAAAAGTTCTGAGTGAGGGGAAAGAAATAGTTGGTTTTTCCTATTTTCTCTTTGGAAAAAAAAAAAGGTAAATTCCACCCTCAGGAATGTCACTGGAGACTGTAGCTGAGCCTGGGAAAGGCTGCCCTCTGACATCCCTTAGAGAAGTGGCATCCTCATGGATCATTAAGCAGGAATTCTCCATGTCCTTCAGCTCTCTCAACCTTGGCAAGGACACATGAGCACAGTTCTGCTGGAGAAGGTGCCACTTCTCCCACAGACCCAGGATTTATTCTTGTGGAGACATTTCCAAGGGAAAAGATTTCCTGGATGTGGGTGATTGTTCTGCCACCCTCGTAGCTCTTTTCCTAATATCAGAGCATGTCCTTATTTATTATCACTTCAAAAGCTTCAGAAGAGTTAAGGTAGAAGCTTGGTCCATTTCCTAGTGTCTTCAATGGTGCTAATATTTCATCCCTGAAGTATTCTACTTGCTATTTATCTCTAGCTTCTTGCAAGCCTTCCAAAGAGCTATGTCCAAGTGTTATATACAACTACAGACTCCAACCCCAGCATCCCAGGGAAGTCTGGGTTTAAAAGTGTGCAAAAGTGCTATGCTACAAAGATGTGCCATTTCTAAGCCTGTAGATCATGGGAATCACACTCCATCACCAAAACCTGAAATGCAATTACCATTGGAGCTGGATGTGGCAGCAAATGGAATGGCCACCACCAGACACTATTTTAGACATGAAGACTGCAGTGGACAGTTAGAAAGGGGAAGATATTCACCTTGACTTTCCCAAAGCAATTTATCTTCTATTTCCTTAGCTCCTGCTGGCTTTTGCCTGGTTGTTACTCAGAGAAATATCTGTTCAAATGTTGCTAGCTGATGGGAGCAGACTAGCTAAAAATAAAACTTAAGCTAGGAGTTGAGTGTTGTCTGCAAGATGTTTGTATTGAAGTGAGGTTTGCTTAGATTATCCAAGTGTTCCTTGCCCACACATACAACAATATGTTCCAGGAGCTGAGCATATCTGCTTGTAATAGAATTCAGTATTAATTCTAATTTTTGCAGAAATTAGTGTGCTGGAAAGGATAAATGTTGTTTAACAGACAAAATCCTTCCATGTGGCTCTTGTACAGACTGAGGTTCATCATCTAGCCTCCCTCCTCCTGTCCTTGTCTCTTGGGGATCCATGAGTGTTCTCCCAGCATCTCCCCATGGCAGCTTCACCTTTGCACTCAGAGGACACGACACTGATTCCTCTCCAGAGCTCCTCTCCAGGGAGGAAGGAAGATGAGAACTTCCAAGCAGGCTGCAGAGGGCCTGTTTGCAAAGGCCTGGAGGGAAAGGACAAGGGGCAATGGTTTTAAATTGGAGAGGAGTAGATTTAGATGGGATATGAGGAAAAAGTAACTCACTTCGAGGTTGGTGGAACACTGGCCCAGGTTGCCCAGGGAGGTGGTTGAGTTGCCATCCCTGGAGGCATTGCAGGTGAGGCTTGCCAGGGCTCTGGGCAAGCTGATCTAGTTGGGGATGTCCCTGGCCACTGCAGGGGGGTTGGACTAGATGAGCTCCAGAGCTCCCTTCCAACCCAAACCAGTCTAGGATTCTATGATTCTATGACTTTTGCTCATTTTTTAGGTGGTTTTGGTCACTGTTAGTGGTTGCTGAATGCCTCAGAGAGGTTTAAAGGTACAGCAGCTTTACATAGTCTCTGCTTACAGAATCATGAAGAGCCCTCTAAGATCATCAACTTACCATCATGGCCCTAAGATCACTCCAAAAGTCACTTTACCAGGATCTTTGGTCCCAAGATGTATGGATTTCCTCTCAACTTTATTTATCCTTAGATATACTGTCAGACAAATGTTTTGGTAACATACTGATATTCTCTTCTCTAATTTCAAGACCCACTTTGAATGTTAGTTGACCTTCTAGTCTGAGGGACAAGCCTGGTATCAAGTGTTCTCTAAAGATCTGCAAACCATCCTGCTCAAAGTGGTTTTGGTTAAGTGGAATCTGGATTAGATTAGATTGGATCTGGATTAGATATAAGGAGAAATTTCTTCCCTGCAAGGATTGTTAAGTCTTATCCCAGGCTGCCCAGGGAGGTGCTGGAGTCACCATCCCTGGAGGGGTTTAAGAAGCATTGAGATGCTCTACTTAAGGCCATGGTTTAGTGGTTATGGGAGTGATAGGGATGGATGGATTTGATGAGATTAGAGGTGTCTTCCAACCTTAGTGATTTGGTGGATAATCCAGAGTTTGGGTTAAAAGATGGTGTGCTTTCTAGCTTCAGTAAATGAAAATAGAATAAAATATACTAATTAGAAATTCCTTGTAACTCTTCACTAGAAAAAATGACATTGACTCTGAAAGCTTCATCATATTGAAATCTCTTTCCTGACAGAACACTGGCAGCATTTAAAAGGTCTTGGGTGCTTTGAATGCCTGATTGCTTTGACAGTTTGACAGTGATGTGTAAACCAAAGGTGCTGGCACAGCTTGCTCTGTTGTCAGAGCAGGTAGCAAAGTTCAGGCTCCAGACTAAGGCACCACTTGGAGACAAAGAGGAACAATTCCTCCCTGATCAAGGTTTTCACTCGGGAAGAAACAAACTTCTGCTCCTGAAAAACCTGATCTGAACAGGATTCAAAGCAATGGGAAGGCTTGTATTGATTTTGATGGCCTTTGTATCCATCACTTTTTGGCAGATATATCTCATTTTATGGGTGAGTTTGGGGTTTATTAGAGAAGAGCCTCAAGCTCCAAATCCCTAGCCAGTGTGCATCAGAATGAGAGATTTCACCAACATTAAACAAGGTTTAATATAGATGAAGCAGGTGGATCCAGTGATTTATAATCTGGACTCATATAAATTAGGCTGAGCATCAAATTTGAGTATCTTTTTCTATTGGAGTATTTTACACATTCAACTGAACTCCTCTTGCTTTTATTAAGCCATAAATTTTCATGGCTTGTGTGGTATTAAATGCCCAATTGTTCTGGTTAATTAGTCACATGATTTTTAGCATCCTTCTAGGAATTTTTGGAGACTGCACGTGTGGGCAGTGAAAAAAAAAATCATCCTAGGAAAACTGTTCCAAAGTGTAAACCTCTTAAACTCATGGGTATTTCTTTTATAGTGCTCTATTTTTAACTGAACCCTGGCAATACTGGAAAGGCAATCAATACTCTGCAGGGTGTCAAAAAAAATCCTTTCTAAGGGGAAGAATGGTGAAGCACTGGAATTAATAGATGTTAAGAGCCACTCCATAGCCTAAGCTCTCTGCTTATCTCCTGCTTTGAGAGGTGGTAGAACCACCCTCAGCAGCTTCAGGCACTCTTTTCCTCTCTCTGTTTTCCTTCTGAAGTGCTTTCTCCCTCATCAGGGATTGTCCTTACCCTGAGAGCTCCCCAGCAATGAATGCTGACCTGGGAAGTGCTCATGGAAGATGCTTCCCAGGTCTAAGTACCTCTGTGCTAGCAGTTCTCAAGAGATGAGTACAGGCCTAAGGTTATCTCATGACCAAGATGAGGAAAAGACAGAGGAATGGATCAAAATCACAGAATCCTTTGGCTTGGAAGGGAGCTCTGGAGCTCATCTAGTCCAACCCCCCTGCAGTGGCCAGGGACATCCCCAACTAGAGCAGCTTGCCCAGAGCCCTGGCAAGCCTCACCTGCAATGCCTCCAGGGATGGCAACTCAACCACCTCCCTGGGCAACCTGGGCCAGTGTTCCACCACCCTCGTGGGGAGCAACTTTTTCCTCATATCAAGTCCAAATCTACTCCTCCCTAGTTTAAAACCATTGCCCCTTGTCCTTAAAATCACATCTTGAGGTCCATTCTTGTTCATCTCTGAGAGATGCCTGCCTAGGCTATACTTTTATAGTGTGAAGACAATCTGCCACAGTCAAATGTTGACTCTGGTGTTTGCTGTGAATGCCCAAGGCTCACTAACTACATATAGAACTTCATCCATGAGAATGCTCAGGGGCTGGAACACCTCTGCTCTGAGGACAGGCTGAGGGAGCTGGGATTGNCCAGTCTAGGATTCTATGATAATTTTTTTTTTACCTCTTTATTTTTAAGATAATGAAGTGTAAGTATGACTTGCTCTATTTTGGCTGCTTGGAAAACTGATAGAAAACCAACTGCCTACCTCTTCTCTTAGTATTAGCTGCACCATTCAACTGATGTCAGTCATGTCCAATTGGATGTGATTTACCCATGAAATATGTCACTAGTGCAAGTAAAAATAGAACCAGTGTCCAAAATCCCAGCCCCAGGCACTATCCCTAATGTATTCCTTCAACATTGAGTTGCTGGAGCACTTGCCATAGCACTGAACTGATGTTTAAACATTGCAAATGTCTTTTTTTTTTTGTGGCTCCTCACTCCAAGAAGGACATTGAATTACTGGAACATGTCCAGAAGGGCAAGGAAGCTGGGGGAAGGGTCTAAGGGTATAAGTGTGGTGAGGAGCAGCTGAGGGACCTAGGCTTGGTTAGAAGAGGAGGCTAATGCAGAACAATATTAATGAGGAAAGCAAGGTGTAATGTTCTTGCAAGAATGCTGACAGAAGGGAGTCCAAGATTTTAGCAGGGATTGCTTGCTTTAGCATTATCTCTATTGCCATTCAACATGCTCTACATTTTCTGGGCAAATATCATTTGGAATTAATTGAATGGAAAGGAGGATGTTCAGAAAATGCATCTGTAGAGTTATTGAAGTATGACTTTTTAATCAAACTGAGGGATTGTAAACATAAATTAGGTCTTGTTCTTGCTGCTGACTTGAAAAGGAAGAAATGTGTACACTTTTAGGTGAAAACCTTTTTCTCCTGAGCTTGCAGTTTCTAACCTTGTAGATGCTTTGCTGGTCTGCCAGAGCTATTATGTAATTATGATTCCTTGAAGCACAGACTCTATATTCCATTATTCTCCACCTTCCCAATATCTCATCTCATGGCAAAATTCTGCTTGTGCTTCTCTCTCCTTCCCCTGGGAGGACATTTTAGTTGTTGTGTTAACACATCCTCCAGTGCAAGGATGCAACAGAGGTATTGGTGCTGGAAGAGGAACCATTTGGCCTCTCCAATCCTAGAGTGGTTTGGGTTGGAAGGGACCTCTGGAGCTCATCTAGTCCAACCCCCCTGCAGTGGCCAGGGACATCCCCAACTAGAGCAGCTTGCCCAGAGCCCTGGCAAGCCTCACCTGCAATGCCTCCAGGGATGGGAACTCAACCACCTCCCTGGGCAACCTGGGCCAGTGTTCCACCACCCTCGTGGGGAGGAACTTCTTTCTAATGTCCAGTTTAAATCTACTCTTCTCCAATTTAAAACCATTTTCCACCACCCTTGTGGGGAGCAACTTCTTCCTAATGTCCAGTTTAAATCTACTCTTCTCCAGTTTAAAACCATTGCCCCTTGTCCTTTCACTGCAGGCCTTTGCAAACAGGCCCTCTGCAGCCTGCTTGCAAGTTCCCTTTAGGTCCTGGAAGGTCACTAGTAGTTGCCCTGAAGCCTTCTCTTCTCCAGGCTGAACAATGCCAGCTCCCTCAGCCTGTCCTCAGAGCAGAGGTGTTCCAGCCCCTGAGCATTCTCGTGGCCTCCTCTGCACCTGCTCCATCAGCTCCATGGCCTTTGTGTGTTGAGGGCTCCAGAACTGGCCCCAGTATTGCAGAGGAGGTGTGAGCAGAGCAGAGTGCAGTGGCAGAATCACCTCTCTGGCTCTGCTGGCCACGCTTCTCTTGATCCTTCCTTCTTCCAGTGTTGATATCAGGAAACAGATCTAAGTTCAAGCTTCATTGGTAGTATTTACTTCTGATTTAATTCGTAATGTCCCCTAGCAGCTTTGTGAAACTCTGTAGTCATTGCTGCAGCTCTCCAGAGGTTGAATTGATGGCTTAGATGTGGGCCACAGAGTCACATAAACACTGTCTGGCCAGAGTCAAGGTCCTAAAGTGAATTATTAGAGCCAGGACATTGTGTACTCAAAAACACCTAAAGGAGGGGGAAATACTTCCACTCTGCTGCTGTCTTTTGGCTTTTCCTTTCAGTCTCTCACCATGGAAAATCACTTTATGAGCAGCTGGCAAATCACCAAAGATCAACCTCATGTGCCACAGACCTAGTGACCTTCCTGCAGTCTCTTGGGAGCAGAGGAGAGGTGTTGGGGGGGTGGTATTTTAAGCACAGATTTCCTTCCTCTTGGGCCACTTCTCCTCAAACATCAATCCAAACATCAAGTGGAAGTGTTGTCTCTATCTCTTTGTGAGCTGCCTGATGAGTTGTATGGCAGAGGGGGAAATAACAGAGCAGAGAATGGTCTTTGCTAAAATGTGAGAACCCCTTCTTTTGTCATCTGCTTGCTCCTGTTTCTGATAAGAGAATACAAATGTGAGAGAAACTCAGGCAGTGTTTTAGGCTTTTAAGATAAATGCTGGAGTTAACCTGTGATAAGTACAAGTGGAGATGCCTATTTGAGGAGGGCAAACAGAGACAATTCACTTTATCCTCAGCTCTCCTCCTGTCACCTTCCCTCTACACCACTTACCTATATGGAGAGGTGACAATCAGTAATAGAAAAGCTTTAATTTTACTTTTCCAGGAGAAATAACTATCCTTTTATTAATTAATGTGTTTCAATGCCTGGGTCAATGCTGCTATGTGACCCTCCAGTACAGGCAGGCTAAAATCCTATTAACTCTAATAGGAGCTGCAAGGCTCAAGCCTACATCTACAGTGGAGATGATATTTTTAACTCCTTTTTTATGTTCATCTCCATTAAAATTAAGGATCAAAAGAAGGAAATGAACCAGTGCTAGCAACTTAGAGAGGCTGTGAGCAAAGAAGAGAGTTGGTTATACAGAGAGTATGGAGCAATGGAGGTAAGAGGACAGGATGTCTATGTGAAGCACTTAGAACTTTATTTTAACATGTCTGGAACTACTGAAGAACTTGGATATCTTGTGGGTGAGAGCAGTATAGAATTGTCCTTAAAAATAATAAGAAAAAGGATTAGAATCCCAATCTCTGGAAGCATTCCAAGGCAGGTTGGTTGGGGCTGTGAGCATCCTGCTCTAGTTGCAGATATCCTTGCTGAGTGCAGGGGAATGGACTAGATGACCTTGAAAGGTCCCTTCCCACCTAAACCACTCTGTGATTCTATGGTTTGCCATTCCCCTGCTTGAAAATGAACAGAGATGGAACTAGAGGAATTTAGGAGCAATAAATCAGGTCCAAAGAGAGCTGCAGCCAGCTCCTGCTTAAGAACATGGAGGCAAACTAAAGGGAATTCAACTGCTAGCACAGCAACCATCAAACCCTTTATTCCTTGCTTTCGTTCTGCCCAAGAAATAATTAAGGTGGCTTCAAATTCAGATTGTGAGTTTACTCTCAGCAATTGGCAGCATCAACTAGTTTGGTTTTGCTTTTGATAAAGAAAATCATAAATTATCCACTGGACTTGTTCATGTCACCCAGAACTAATCAGACACATAATCATGTTCTCCTCTACTGGAATAATGTTAATGATGAGGATTCCATTTATTATTAATGTGGAAATCTGTAATTCTCCTGTAGAACTGAAATTAATGGACTGTAATTTTGAAGGGTTACTAACACCATCTTTAGTGTTTCTTAATTAGTCATGTGTTCTTTCCTTTTTTTTGGCTGGGAAAGCTTTCTGCTCTGTTTGGATTACACATTCTTTATTGGCAGAAATGAGAGCTAGAGGTCAAAAATGAAAGATTTAAAGACAGAATTAATTCCTTTTGGGAGATCATCTTTCAAAGTCAAGCGTTTCTCTTCCTTCTACAGAGACTGAAGCTAACAAATACATTAGAATTGAATTTATTTGATAAAAAGCTATAATTTGGTTACTCTTATTGCCTTAAAGAAACCCTTGCAGATTCCTTACAAGAGAAATACCAAGATTCAGCTGATATATAAGACTAAGAGCAATGCAAGCAACAATTCTGTTATCTGTATTAAGTGTGATACACATGGTACTTCTATCCCCTTTTTTTCCTCTTATTCCTATGTTGGAAAAAAAAGGAATTTAGACCATGGCAGAATATTATTTATCTCACTTAGTTTCCTTCAAAAAACTCCATTAGGCTCCTTATCAGCATCTTAACATGCCTAATAATGCATGAAATTTGTTCTGAGCAGTTTGTCCAATGATACACAGATCATCTCTGGCATGATGATCCAAAGGGAAGTTTCCTTGTTTCCTTTCAAAGCAGCAGACATAAGATCTGGGATAGTTCTCCAGGCCTTGGTGAGGTAGATGTTGTCTCCTCTCTTACACCAACACTAATCCTGAGTACAGATCAGACCAACTATTGAAGGCAAGGGTAAACCTTCCCCAAAGCCAAACATCTCGTCATAATTCACCTTGAAAGAAAAGCTGAGCACATCTATTAACAGTAAAATTGGAAAGAAAGGAAAAAAAAACAAACCAACAACAATTCACAATTTAGCTGAATTAATGATGAAAGAGAAATTGCAGCCATCCAGGACACTGATTTTTGACCTGGTGTGCCTCTTGTGCTCAACAAACCTGACAAGTTGTGCATCTTAAATGCTACAAGCACCCAAAAATGGATGAGATGAGAAAAACAGAGGAAAACCCAAAGTCAGGATGATTTTCAAACTTCTCTTGACCTGATGCCAGGCACCAAGTTCTCCCCAAGAGGTGTTTAGAGTGGAATTAGAGTTGGAAGGGAAGGAAGAGTCAAGAAACACTTGCTAGAAGATGTAAACTCTGACTGCTTAAATGGCCTAAAAAGGAGAAACAACATGGGAAAAATGTTGTTCTTGCCTTTACATAAACTGTGTATTAGAATCACAGACTGGTTTGGGTTGGAAGGGATCTTTCAAGGTCATTTAGTCCAAACCTTTGCAGGCAGCAGGGACATCTCCAACTAGAGCAGGATGCTCACAGTCCCAACCAACCTGGGCTGGAATGTTTCCAGGGATGAATGGGACATCTCCCACCTCTCTGGGCAACCTGGGAAAGGCTCTCACCACTCTCAGCATCAAAAATTTCTTCCTTCTATCTAGTCCAAATCTCCCTCTTTTAGTTTGAAACCATCAGCCCTTCTCCTATCACAAGAGACTCTGCTAAACAGATCATCCTCATCTTTCTTATAGATCCCTTTAAGTCCTAAAAGGCTGTAAGAAGTTCTCCCTGGAGCCTTCTCTTCTCCAGACTGACCAATCCCAACTCTCTCAGCCTGGCCTCACAACAGAGAAGTTCCAACCCTCACATTATTTTTGTGGCTTGCTCCAACAGGTCCATGTCTCTCCTGTGCAATGCTGAACACTGAAGCTTCCCAGAGACATCCCAAATTCCTTTCAGTTAGTTAGACAAGCTGAGAAAGCAACAGCCTAAAAACATAAAGCTCCAGAGCTGGATTACCTTAAAACATCATCTCAGTCAATGTGACTAACTCATAATAATGATGATGAATAACAATAATGAATAACGTGAAGCAGAACACACAAGGGAGTTATTTGTTTATGGTGTAGTTTTTATTTTTACAGTAAAGAGAGTTTAAAAAAAAAAAGGCCTAGCTTTTGGTACATGACAGCAGAGCAAGCTGTCAAGAACTACAGCTCTGGAGCATTGTTTATTGGAAGACCTGTGAACAGGAGATGTCAGAGAGAATTGGCAAGCACAGCACACAGCTTCTGTCTTCTCTGAGGTTCCTGACACTGAAAGCAGCTGCAGAAAAATCAGAGTAAAATAGGAGGCTGTGGACACAACAGAGTTCAGCCAATTGCTCTTAGCAGCAATTGCTCTGGAGAGGTACAATCAAGCTCTCCATGACCTGGGTTTGTAAATTTGGTACCTATGGAAACTAGAGGTTGTCTTGCATGGAAACATCAGGTCCACTTTGGCCATATTCAGGGCTTCTACTTCAGTGAGTTTTCAGGCTGAGGGCATTGGGGTTGGTTAGGCTGGAGAAAAGGAGGTTGAGAGGAGATCTCCTCAGTCTCTACAGCTCCCTGCAAGGAGGTTGGAATCAGGTAGGGTTTGGTCTCTTCTCCCAAGGAACAAGTGATAGAAAAGGAAAGAGCCTCAAGTTGCACCAGGGCAGGTTTAATTTGGACATTAGGAACAATTTCTTCCCCTAAAGGGTTGTCAAGCTCTGGCCAGGTGGTGGATTCCTCATCCCTGGAGGGACTGAAAAGCCATGGAGATGTGATTCTAGGTGACATGGTTTAGTGGTGACCTGGCAGTGTTGGGTTAATGGTTGAGTTTGATGATCTTAAAGCTCTCTTCCAACAGAATGTTTCTATGAATCTTGAAAGAACAAACAACTTTCTCACTACTGTACTATTTCCAGGGCTACTTTACTTTCTTGAAGGAAAACAACCCAACCCCTGCTCTGCTTGAGAAGTCTCTTTATTCCCTTAGTCTTTTAGTGACTGAGGAGACCTGTGTTATGTAGATTACCTTGGGGTGGTGAGGTATGAAAATCCCTTCTGTCTAATGCCCCACTCTGTGAAAGTAGAGCAGGAAATCAATCAGGAGAGAAATGCATCAAAAAAAAACTGAGTGCAAAAGACTCGAGAGTGACAGATGGTCTGAGCCTGGAACATATGGATTTTGTCAGGCAACAGCAAAAAATATATAGGATCATGTGGAAAAGTAGATGGAACCTCTGTGTGGGTACTCTGAGAGAGAAAAGAGGTGGCAGTGTGGGTCAGAACTTGTCATTTCTTTTTTCTTTGACAATGATTTAGAGAAAAGTGGACAAGAAAATATTTGGTCCTCAACCTCTCTAACCTCTGAAGGAAAGCTGGTGCCAGGAAAAAACAGATGGCATTCAGGTCTCCTCTGAACTGAGCGTTGTTCCACTCCTGCCAGATCACTGTGGTGTGCAAAAGAGATGGTGAAAGTCACTATCAGAAAACAAGTCTTTAATTAATAGCATTTCACTGCTGAAGGATCAGGGAGGTGAGAGTGCCAGCCAGGCAGCTGCCTCCAACAACTCTGAGGAGGAGAAGAGGCCCAGCAAGAGATCACTTCTCCCCACCTCCTCCACCCACATGGTGGGCATCCATCAGTACAAGTAATCAAGCCTAAAAGGATTTGTCATCCCTAGGGCATGAAGCTGTTTGCAGTCCAGAGTATAAAGAGAACATCAGTGAAACAACAAAACAATCAGTCAAGTTAGGGGAGGAAGGGGGGAATAAGTGAGAAAACAAGATAGCAGAATAATAGAAAGATTCTAATTAAATCCTTAACTGTAATTATATTCAGTGTGAAGTGACAAACAGCACTTGCAGAACGAGCTTTGCTGTTGATGCATTTACTATAGAACTTGGATGTGTGGTTTTTTTCTTGCTGGGTATCATGCTAGTGCTCTTTTGGCTGGTTTCAAGCAGGAGTTACTCCCAGAAGGACAAACAACAGGTCCATTTCACTCCAAGATCTTCAGTGGGTGCAGTTTGAAACCAGAGCTTTCCAGGGAAACTAGGAAATCATGGAATCATAGAATGTTAGATCAGTGTTTCCAGAGCCATTGTGCTGTCTACTCTTTTCTATGGTTCCCAAGCATGGCTCATCTATCCCCACCACCTACGACTCTTGGAGCGCTTCCAGCAGCGCTGTCTCCGCACAATCCTAACCATCCATTGGACAGATGCTGGGACTAAT
>VWZO01009780.1:121184-134633 GCA_013396975.1 Bucco capensis
CCAGCAGCACTTGGAAAAAGCGCTTGGGAAGAGCGTGGATGGAGCCCTCCCCGGAGCTGCATTTGTGAATTTGTGATGCCTGGCCATGATGATGATCACCAGTTTACATGGAACATGTTAAATGAGTGCTTCAGCTCTGTCACTAGTAAAATTCACACTTTTTAGTTACTATAAGCTTGTAACTGATCCACGAAAGCCCTATGAAGTGACTCTTAGAGAAAAGAGGAAAGCTTTTAAGCTTAGTGCTTGTGTTGTGGTGAATAAACAATGATTCTGTGGTTTCAAACCTTGCACTGCTCACACTTGGCTCTGTCTCACCAAAAACAGTGCAACATAGAATGTTAGGGGTTGGAAAGGACCTCTGGAGATCATCTAGTCCAAAAGCAGGATAACCTAGAGCAGCTTGCACAGGATGGTGTCTAGTCTTACCAACAGGAGTAAGAGGCTGCTTTTTCCCCCTTGATTTCAAGAGGTTTACTCCTCCTCTACATCATGACACATGAGAAGGAATCCAATTCCACCAACGCAGCTTTCTAGCAGACCTTTCACCTGCTAAATCTGACCTTTAGCTTCAGTTTTTCCACTCTTTAATATCTTTATGTTGAATGACAGGTTGATGATTAGGGGATAACAGAAATGTTCAGGGAAATAGAAAAGTTGTCTCTAACCTTTGGTGTTCTGGTATCAGGAGGTTTTTAGACCTTCAGCCACTCAGTGACTCATTTGGGAGGAAAAGTCCTATCTAAAATTTTTAATAAAGTTGAAATAAGCATTGAGTTGGGGAAAAAACCCAAGCATCCAAATGTCTGGACCCTGGGAAATCTTCCCATCCCTAATTGTGATTCTGTAGCTCCTTTACTGTCAAGCAGGTGATAAATGCCAAAGCAGCAGCAGCACGTCCTGCTCAGGATGAAGTTCAAGGCAGGTTTGCCTTCAGACCTGTGAATTTAATACACAACTTTCTAAGCTAGCTCTGTTCTTTCTGCCTTTAACATCATTGCTCTGAGTGAAAATTAAAAGCTTTTTATCTCCCTATCTTCCCTCTCCCATACACTATTAGCTTGTCTGCTGGGAACAAAGGCAAAGCTTGTATGGGCTGGGAAAAATATCTGTGGTTCTTCCATGAAAGTATGGAATATGATGAAATTAAGTGTTCTAGTCTTTTATTCACCTTTTAATTTATTTTTTTTTTAATCAAAGGATATTGTGAGAATAGAATGAGAACATCAGAGGCTGATCTCCAGATACTTAACCTTTTATTATTCTTTCTTTGCTTTGTTAGAGGCAGTGAGAAGTAAAGAGAAAGACACAGATTCTCCCTTCCTGAAGGAAGAATATCCAGAATATCCCTTTCCTGTAGCTGTTTCTCAGGGCATTTATCATCCTGGAGTAGAATCTCTGGTCAAAGAGAGAGAGTCCTCCCCAAATATTCAGGCACAAAAGGTTACAGAAGAACTAGGCTCAGATAGAGGTTTTGTTTGAGGCGGATGAGGTTTGACCTTGAGCATTCCACATCTCAGTGAGGAAAAACATCAGGCTTTCAGAATCCTCTGGGCATCTAGGCTGAGAGAGACATGTAAGAGCCCCACAACTAAAACACAGACCTTGCTGCTGCAGGCCTCACTGTTCCTTTTCTGCCTTTTTACCCCATATTTGCAAAAGAACTTCGAATTCCACTTCAAAGCTGCCAGCACTTCATGACCACAACCAATTCCATAACACCTCCTTAGCTTGGAACAGAGACAAATAGTTTGAGAAACTCTGAGAAAGGTGCTTCTCTGCTCTTTTGAGTTTGTAAAAGTCTCACAATAGCAACCTCCTAAGGAGATGTTATGTGCTACTTGCATTTAGTATTGATCAGTCCTTGTCAGTGATGCTTCTAGGTATTTCTAGCAATCAAATAATTAGTTAAGGTCTTGACTGGCCCAAGTCACAGTGCTTGTGAGTTATTAACTGTGGTCATCTAACTTGGTTCTTGTTTGCTCTCTTAATTTGCCAGGGGAAGCTATTTTCACCTTGAATTGTGCTGTGAGGTGGTTGTTGGCAACTATTATCTCAGCCTGGATTTCACCCTTGGAATGTTCAGTGATTAGAGAAGGTAGGTGTCACCCAGAGGTTTGTAGAGGGTTTTGGAGATGAGAATGAGATAAATTGCTTACCCACCAGATTAATAGCCTGAGCTCTTGGAAAAACAGATATTCTACAAAGTGCCAGCTGATTTGCAGGTAACCTTATTTCTGTGCTGTGTTTGCAAACATTTAGGAGATTTACTAGTTAAAATTAAGTGAAGCTCAATGCAACTCCTCTAGTTCATGTGCAGAGAACATTCTTACTGTTTCTTGATCTATTTTGCCAAGATTTCAGAAAAAAAAAAACACACCAAAACCCCACATTATTTTAGTGCCTTTCTTTGTTCTTCTTTTAGGGGCCTGAATATATTTCAGGTTGCACTAGTTGTGTCACATTCATCCTGATGTGTGGTGATGTTTTGACCAAGGGTGATTCCTCTGTGTCCCTGCTGCAGAGGTTGGCTCCAGAGGGAGCTGTGAGCCCTGACCTTGCCTCAACAGTCCATCTCTGAGCCTTCCCTCTGGGATTTCTTTCCTTTTTCCCTTACAGAAAAGTGTTCTTTCCTGCCTGCTCTGTCTCCCTAGAAGCTTAACCTAGCTACAGACCAAAATCCATTCAGATACTCAACAACACAGCAAGAACTACTCAGCAAACAGAGACACACACATGAACTTAAGCTTAGATAAGCCCCTTAAAAACCTGATTTTGCTGTATTTTTTTAACTCCATCCCAATAGTTAGAGTACAAAAGCTTAAGACAGCTCAGGTGAAGAAGAGGATGCTGAATGTGAAGAGCTCAATACAAAAAGAAATGCAAGAGGTGAGGGGAAGGGAATGGGCTGAGAGCAATTTCCCTCAAAGCTCTCACCTTAGGCCATTTGTTGGGGTAAGATGACTGATAAAAGCAGACACAAGCTCTGCACTTGCTGAAGGAAAAGGAAGGAAAAGGAAAGGTTTGTCTCCTCTGATTACCTGAGAAACTGTGTGCAGTAATGTTCATTTTCAGAGCAGACTGCTAGATGCAAGTTTAGAAGGAATCTGCAGAGAGGTTAAGCATTCTTCTCAAGGGGCTTATAAACAAGAGGAAGAGAGGCTTTTACTTGGACAGTGGTTTTAAACTGAAAAAATGTGGTTTATAACCATTTCAACAGCAGGTTAAGATCTCTGTGGGGAAGGGGAAAGGAATTAACCAACTCCCTGAGCAGAGATCTCAGCTTGTCCATTAAGGGCAAAAAGGAAACTCAAGCCTATCAAAAGTTAGGAAAGAAGATCATAGAATCCTAGAATCCAAGAGTGGTTTGGGTTGGAAGGGACCTCTGGAGCTCATCTAGTCCAACCCCCCTGCAGTGGCCAGGGACATCCCCAACTAGAGCAGCTTGCCCAGAGCCCTGGCAAGCCTCACCTGCAATGCCTCCAGGGATGGGAACTCAACCACCTCCCTGGGCAACCTGGGCCAGTGTTCCACCACCCTCGTGGGGAGGAACTTCTTTCTAATGTCCAGTTGAAATCTACTCTTCAATTTATTTTATTCACAAACACAAAATGACACTATTATATATATATTATATAGTATACATAATATATTACGTATACTATATGTATACTATTATGTATATTATTATGTACATAATATATTTGTATTATATAAATATATATTATATATATTATATGGTATACAAATATATTATGTATACTGTTATGTATATTAATATATACATAACATATTTCTATTATATAAATATATATTATATAGTATACATAATATAGTATGTATACTGTTATGTATATTATTATAGTATGATAATATATTATGTATAATGTAGATTCTGCAGTGCCCTTCAGTAAGTTTATTGATATTCACCATAAGATCTTGCACCTTTGCTTTCTGGGATCATCTGTTTTTATTTTCCCCATGATGTCAGGGCATTATGAAGCAGAAACTATTCCAAGGGATTTTACCCTTGTGTCTAGGAGAACTCAGAGGTCCTTCTAATCTTCTAATGCAATGATGCCCCAAGCTGCCAGGTCCTTGTTGCTCTGCAATGCTGAGCTCATCTGGAAGCCTCTGGTGGGGAAAAGGATTGCTAATATTGCTGAGCCTGTAGCATTGCCCCCAAAACACACAGCTAGATGATATGTGTCATGCAGGGTCACAGAGCATTTGTCATCTCTGAGGTTGTTAGAAGTTGCCCCAACATGGGCTTGGTACACAAGGACTGAGAAGCTTTGCTGCTCCTCGGGTAAACTGTGCCCTGTTTAGTCTGTGGAAAACGTCTGTGCTTTTTATGCCACTAAATCAAGTTTCAATTTACAAAGAAACCTGATGGCAGCTCAATTGTATCTTGTTTTATATCTGATTTCATCTTAACTTCAAGATTCTGGCTGCTACACCATTCATTTTTGGAAGGAACCATCAAATAATTCAACAGAGCCCAGGCAGATGTGAAAAAGATCTCAGTAGGCATATTTAACCTTGTGAAGCAGATTCATTTCCTCCTTGTTTAGTGCTTTATGAAAATTCATGTTTTTATCAGCATCTTGCAAATTCTTCATTGTATTGAGATCTTTTTTTTTTAATTGGAAAAAAAAGTAAAAATCAAACAAACAAAACCCAACTTGACTGATATTCTAATGATTTCTCCTGCTGAATGCTGATCAGTTCAGCATCCATGGGCTGACCCTCCTTGGAGCTGCTGTTTTAACTTGAATTGCTGTCAAAATAAGAGTGCTTGCTCCTCATGGCCCTCCAATTTTCTCTTGGTAATGGTGCTTTAGTTGCTTCTGAAATCATCCTTCAAAGATGATTTTAAGTGACATCTACATCAGCCTCAAGACCTCAATTGCCTTCTAAATCATAGCCACTTGTGCCCAGGGATTTAATTAAAATATTTTGAAATACAGCAAGAAGAACAAAAAAAAAACTATCACAGTATATATATATATATATGGAAGATGTAGAAATAAGATTTCTCCTCAAACTCATTCAGCAGCCATGCTTGGAGAGACATAGACTGCTCAGAAATACACTCGAAGTACATCATCACATGACACTGGGGAAAAATAGGATGGAGGTGATGTTTAATGGGATAAAAGAGTATCTGCTAGTTCTAATTACAAGCTACAATTTCAAGGCTCTCAAACCTAGCTGGAAACTTGTAAATTTTGCATGTAGGGCAGGTATTTTATACCGTTTGGGTTTTCCTTTTTAACAAGCACACAAGTATCTTAAGGAAGGTTTGCCCCAATTAATATAAAACTCTGTTGCTAGAGTAGATGATTTAGATTTAGAGGAAAGCAAAAAGAAGTGCAGACATGGTTAGGAGTTGAAAGTAGCCCAGGCTTTTAACTAGCCTCTAAATTCAAGTGAAGTGTTGAGCACAGTGAGGACCAAAAGGAGTCAAGATGCAGGACTGGGCTCTCAATATTGTCCTAGTTTGAGTTCAAACTAGGTATTCCATGCCATAGACATCATATTCAGTCCTTGAAACGTTGACATCAAGCTTGGGCCTTAGGGTTTTTTACATAAGGCCTAAGACTCAAGCAAAACAGGTGCATAATTAAGCTCTTTATCTCCTCATTAACAGCCAGTATAAAAAAAGGAGAGGTAAGGGTTTTTATTCTTCCTGAATATTGAGCACCTGAGCCTTTTTGGGATCAGCAGCCCAGCTCACTTCCTCCAGGGCTCTGTATGCTCTACCTCCTTTCTCAATCCAAGAGCTCCAGGATCCAGCTCCTGAGTCTGATTCCCATCTGCTGGTGAGTCCTTCTGCTACAGCATCACTGGTGAGGTAGTTGCTGTCAAGGGGGTTTGCTTCTGGTATTGCTTTTGTGTGTGTGTATATATATATATATCCTTCTATTATTTTCCTTAGTTAAAGTTTCATTTCCAATCCCCAAGTCTCTCTCTCTCTGTTAATTTCTCTTTTTCCTCCCTGGAGTGGGGGGAAAATGGGATAACAGAGACTATTTGTCCCTGGCTTGGTGGTTGGCCCAGTGCTAACCTTTGACAAACACCTATACCTTTAACACTGCAAGGGTAGTAAACTTAATTCCTGTGGCTGTATAAACTATGTTCTTCTAGTGATAAAGCTCACACTGAATCCTTTCTCCTGCACTTGGTCTGAATTGCTGAGAATTTCCACAATTAAGGGGGGAAACAAGCTATTTTTGCTAGGGAAACTGCCCCTTTCAAATTGTCTCTCTTGGTAGCTAAGAAAAGGAAATCTGGAGCAACTCTTAGTAGTGGCAAGGTTGAATATTTTAGGAGAACCATGACAATGTTTGCTTAAAGGGATTGTGCCTGCTGCAGTCTGGTGGGCTGGAAGGATTTGCTTTCCTAGCAGTGGGCCAAGTGTGTATCTGTCTGTCTTATATTAGTCTTTTTAGACTGTAGATCAATGCTCACATGTAAAGCATCTCCCTTTTTCCACTTTGCATAACAGTATGGACTAAAATCAGCCAGCTTCCAAAAATTATGGTGCTGTCCTGCTTCTTTTTATAGCTCCTGTCATACTGGTTTGGAAATACTGGAGGGTTTCAGTTGTGATGTCCACTCTGCCTTTCCCTCTGATCTCTTCTCTTGCAAAGCTGTCATTTCTTCTGACCCAGGGGATCAAGCACTTAGCCTGGAGGAAGCTGCATGGTTTTGATTTAGTGACTCTGGCCAGAGTGACTTTAGTACCATCTGCCACCAGAGAAGTTTAATCTCTAGTTTATTCTTTCCTCCCTCTCAGTGTGTGTGACTCTTAATAAGTTAATAGTCAGCAGCTTTGGATTCCTAATGATGGAGGTCTCTTTAATGCAATAATAATGATGTGATATCTGTTTCAGTCATGCCCTCTATGTTCTATAGTGTTGGAGAATCAGCAGTACAGCTCAGGTCTGTGTTTTGACCCTAATCTAGTGTGTTTGAAGGCAGTGATAATTCCCAGGCCTCTATGATATATACATTTAGCTCTGATAATGACAACTTTTCTTCTGGGGATTATTCTGGAGTAGTTTAACTAAAGAAACAACCCAGTTGTGTACAAACTGTATAAAGGTGAGATGCACAATTACCTCCTGTGGTCTCTATGAAGACTATTGTTTAGTTTGAGGAATATATAGACTGTACTAGTTGCTGAGTGAAGGTAACACTGAGAGTTAACCTCCTCTAGCTGATGGCAGCATGCAAGTAGAGGAACAGCTCAAGGGGTCTGTTCATCATTAGTCTCTACAGGAGACTTCCCTTGGTGATAGTGTTTTGATCAATAAGGCCCATAAAATATCATTCTAATTAGGTTCAAGTGTATTTAACAAGCCTCCTACATCTTTGATCATAATAGCTGTGTGATACATCCATAAAGAAATCTGTAAGCAAACAAGGAAGGTGTGGATTGTAATAAGTGACTGGCATTTTTGTGTTGGTGGCAGTTATATTGTGCCTCTGTCCTATTTACTCAAGTAAATAAGCTACTGTCAGGGGTATTCTTTTTTGTGCCTTTGTCTTCACCCACAGCCTTTGACAAAGAAAGCATCCAGGAGTGACAAAACTTCTATTTGCTCTATTTGCCTTGTGCTAATGCCCAGTGGGGATTTACCCTTCATCCTGTGAGAAAGCAATGTTTTCTTTGGAGTAGTATGCTAGGGATAGATATGGTTGGACTTGATGAGCTTAGAGGTCTCTTCTTCCAACCTTCATGATTCTGTGACATTGTGTGCTGAACTGGATCCACTTCAGAGGGTGCCCATTTCCTCTGGGAAAGACTGGAGTGCTCCAGCATCCCATTTCATGTTCTTTCTGCAACAGAGAAACTGCTTTAAAACTCTAGTGGATGGAGACATGAGAGTTGAATTCTCTTTGCTTGAAGTTCTTACATTTCTAGGTATTTTCTGTATAATCTCAGTTAAAGGTTTGGGGTTTTTTTCCCTACACCTTTATCTACAAAACCAACCAACCAAAAAACCAAACCAAAACCAACCAACAGAACAAAAATCCCGTAACCTCTAAAGTTTTCCTTCAACCTTCCTTTCCTTAAGGAGACATTTCCCTCTCTATGCCATAACATCCATTAGTGCCAGTAGCATGTAAAACCTTCCTGAACTGCTGGAAAAAGTAGTAGGAAGGAAAGAGGCAAACCATTTCTTTGTAGCCTCATCACATTTCCAAGATACCTGGAAATATTATCTTTCTTTCCCCCCTCTAATGGTCCTGTGTAGTCAAACTTTCATGATTGTGTTTTTCTGGCACTAACTGTTGGTTTAATAGAAGCACTTACAGGGTATTATAGTCCTGGAATATATATTTTTACTCATCTCTATGTAACAACATTAATGTTTTAAATGTTTTGGATGTTCATCTTCTCGGAGCATTGCTTGAAATGAAATAAAAAGGAATAAAAGATTCAAGCTTAAGATAGAGAGCACTTTGTGTAGAATATGGCACAAAGAAGGATATTAATGTTTGAAGTGATTTTTAGCTTTCCTGCACTCTTTGTGTGTCTTTAGCATTCTCTGCTCTCTCTAATCTCCACTGGATCACTCAATTCTTTTAATCTCAATTCTTTGTGCTGCACTTTGAGCATCAAAAAGCACATTTGATACCCAAAAAAACCACCCCCAACCAACAACCAAACCCTCTTCCCTCTCAGAAATTTAAGTCTTCAACAGAATGGTTTTGATCTATGGATAGAGAACAAGGCTAAAGAAGTGCAAGCAGTGTAAGGAAAGTCAGGAGTGAAGAGAGAAGAAAGGAGCTCTAATGAGAAAGCTGGTGAAGGTATGGTGACTGCCTTCTAAGAAGATAAAAGTCCCCATAACACACTGAAATAACACTATTATTTGTTACACTAAGAAATTCAGGCAGCATTTAACAGCAAGCAGTGATCCTGGAGCTCTCCTAGACCCACCCAAAGGATTTCAGTTCTACTTCAACTCCTACCTAAGGAAATAAAAGGTGTGAACATTGCATTGGCCTGATGGGAGGCCAAGGAAAGCTCTGCAGCTAAACTTGACCACAGCCCTGGCACTTGTCAGAGTTTTGCTCTGGAATCATGGCTGAGGAACATTTTCCCTTGGAGGGTGGTGGAGCCCTGGCCCAGGCTGCCCAGGGAGGTGCTGGAGTCTCCATCTCTGGAGATATTCCAAACCTGACTAGACTCCATCCTGGGCAAGCTGCTCTAGGCTCTCCTGCTCTTGCAGGGGGGATTGGACTAGATGATCTCCAGAGATCCTTCCCAACCCCTAACATTCTGGGATTCTGTGACTTAAGTCATGTTCCCTTGACCTGATTACTTTCTAATTTAAATTTGAGTAATTTTTACATCCTTTCTTTTATCCAACTTCCTCTAACTGGAAGAGTCTCTCAGCATTAGGGGAGCAGCAGCTCATCTTTGTCTGAATACATTCCCTTGTAGTTTTTGAGGTAGACCCATGCTGCTATATGCTCTACAGATTTTTTTTTCCCCTTAAAATAACATCCTAAAGCAGCTCTGTCATCTTTGAGACTGTAGAATACTGATAACTCTACATTAAGAGCTTAGGAAACATTTAGAAACCTAATGATGGTCCCCAGGAAAGCTGTATCATCTGGCTTATAAAGCTGATCTTGCTAGTGCCACAAGAAGAAAATATGAATGAACTGAGGGAAATATCATTTTTAATTGTATTTTTTTATCACCTGGAAGGGTCATTAAAAAAAAACACCTTACAAAAGTAATAAAAACTGTAAAAAACCCACCATTCCAGGAGATTTCCTTTTTTAAAATTGAAAAAGGGAGTGAGCTATGAAGGAAAAAAGCAGGTGAAGCTTTCTTTTGTGTCTGAGCTTGCTATCTGCAGGTTGAATGCTTTACTGAGTTCATTTCACTTTTAATTCTTAATCTATATTCAATCCTAAATGTAATAGCAAGGAGGGTAAGAGAGGAGTAATGGAAGCTATGTCTTCTGACAAAATGCAGCTAGGTTTGGTGATGGTTTTCCCCTCACCTGGAGTGAGAATGTGTCCATAAACCAAAGGAGCTTCCACACCATTGTATTGAAGTTGATGCCAGATTTTTCCTTTCCAGGAAAAATGATGATTTTAAGGAGATATTGTAATAACACAAATCATGGGCAGGCTTTGTGAACGCAGCTCCGGGGAGGGCTCCATCCATGCTCTTCCCAAGTGCTTTTTCCAAGTGCTGCTGGCTGCAAAGGCCAATTTGGGACAGACCAGAGCAGTTGCAAAAGGCACAGCACAAGGACTCCTCAGGAGGTAGAAGCTGCAAGACACGATTCTTTCTGCGCTGTCTTTTCTCCTCCAGAGTGATCCTGCGTGCCTGCTCCAAACCATGGGCGGCATTCAAACTAGTGTGTGTGCAGAGCTGCTGAGTGGAGGCCAGAGGAGAGCAGTTCAGGGGAGCAATATGGCCAAGGCTGAGCTGTTGGTTCAGGGAGTCCTTGCATCTCCTCTTCGGGGCTCCTCTCTTGCCACAGCCAGGGGCAAGTTGCCCAGAGAGCATGAGCTTAGGCAGGCAGGAGTTCTTCATCCTGGAGCCGTGAGCTGCCCAACGCAGCTGCGTTCTCAGCAGCATGGCCTCAAGGCTTGGAATTGCTGCTTGTTCTAGGACACACGCATTAGTCCCAGCATCTGTCCAATGGATGGTTAGGATTGTGCGGAGACAGCGCTGCTGGAAGCGCTCCAAGAGTCGTAGGTGGTGGGGATAGATGAGCCATGCTTGGGAACCATAGAAAAGAGTAGACAGCACAATGGCTCTAGAAACACTAAGCTTTGGACTTTTCTTCAAGTGTTTATTTCTCCAGACTCTTCTCTAGAGTTTTCCCAAAGCACTCGATGCCTTTGCTAGCCTATTGTCTATCTCTCTGTCAATCTTACCATCCGAGGAGATGAGGCTAGTTAACAGTGCTTGCTCTTCTTAAGTGTAGCAAATGGATTGTTCTTGATTGCATCTCCTCCTTCTCTTATATACATATCGAGACTGTTAGAAGTGCATGATACAGGTTTGGTAATGAAATTATGCCCCAAGAACCTCCTCAGAGGTTTGAGTAGGAATATTATAGAGATTTTGTAGAGTCAGCCAGGAGTAGATTTTTCAACCCTCAGCTAGAAAATGCAAGAGTTGTGTAAAGGAGGATTCAATTAACGAAATTCTCCCCAAATTTGCCAAGGCTTGAAGTCAACTTCTTGAACTTGATGCATTTTGAGTTAGCTCTGCTAAGAGTGGCTAGCAGTAGTTAGAATTGGGGATGGAATGTGGTATTTTTGCCTATAATGGTCGTGACTTTGTGCAAAGAACTCATGCAGTGTAAAGAATTGTTTACAAGATGATTAATCTGTAATTAAGATGATTATTTGGCAAAGCACAAGCATGTGAAGAGTCTAACTCAAAGTCCAGAAAGAATGTGGCTCTACCATTTCTGTTGAGTCTTGGAGGGGAACAGTAACTAAAGAAATAATCTGCTAAAAAAACTCCAGGTGTTTTCAGGTAGTACTAAAACTTTGAGAGATAGGAAACTGTTTATATGTTAATAGAAGCATGGACTAAGTGGAAATTCCTTTAATATTTTATCTCCTGATCATCAAAAGATGACAGTTCAGGAAAGATTCTCCTGCTGAAACCTTGAGCTTGTTCTCTGAACAAGAAAGATCATGCTGGGTTCTAGCCACTGACACTCTCCATTCCTTCCTATTTCTCTGCTTTTGTTCAGAGAACAAAAAGAAAATTGCAGGTTGATTCATAAAGGGCTGGGGTTTGGTGTCCATGAGCAGCCTTGTTTTAATTGACTGCTGTGGGATTCCTCTTCGTGCCACAGAAGGCTTTGTGTGTGCAAAGGAAAGGATTCAAGTAGGGAGAAAGTTATTCTTTGCATATTTAACTCTATATTGTGTTGTAGTACTTTCTTCTGGTAACAGTTTGATCTAAAAATAGCCCCAAACTTTAGAAAGAACAAGTTTAAATGAGTACCTATTGATACCACTCTAGCATCATAACTCTAGTGGAGGTAAATAAAGATGCTTGAGGGAGTCTGGGTTAGGCTTTTCCTTTGAGCTTCCAGGAGATAATGTCCAGCATTAAAATTGATGAGGAATAAGAAAAGATATAGAGCTTGAATTCAGATTTACACCAATATTTTAATAACACCCATGGTATGCTAGGTAGTGTTTTTACATTTCTATTGGTGATAAAGAGAGATCCCACAGGATTGTCTAGAAATAGCCATGAACATTGATTTTCCAGAACTAATATTAGCTGTTCATAGGTGGTACCAAATATTATACTTATTTTTGGGGGGATATTGCTTTTACTACACAGAGTCCTACTTCTTTTCTATGTTCAGTATTCCAGTGTGCTTCAAACAAAGCTAACTGGCAGCAAAGTACTAAAAGTTTGATCTCTCTGTAGAGAAAAGGCAAAGGATCCTGTATTTCCAAGGAAACTTCCTGACTTCTCAGTCTGGGAATGTGTAGAAAGGTATTTGAAACTATAGGTAAATAAATAGCATACCTTGGCTTAACATGCAATTCCTCCTGAATGTGGACTTGGGATGTGTGTCCTTTGTAGGATTGAGATGTATTTTCCTCATGGGCTCTCAAATAAGTAAAATAACCTTTTTTTTTAAGGAACAAAATGCTGGTGAAGAAGCTGAAATCCTTTAACTGGCATAGAAAACGTTCTTAGCTGGCTCTAGTGAAATAGTTGCTGTTGGATTGTGTATCTATATCCATATATCTATAGGGCATCCAGATTTGAGTTGGAGATGGTATTTAAAGTAGGTAAGCACCCAGTGAACTCTAGTCCAGAGAATAAATGAAGCATATGTTCAACTTTTGAACACACTAAGGGTAGGTCAAGAAGTAATTCTTACTCATGGTTTACAAGATGCTAATTAATTCTTTCTTCCAGTATCCACAGGCTCCTCCATATAAACACCTAAGATGCTTTGTGGCTTCAAGTATATCTTGTTGGTGAAGTATTGAGGAGGAGCTTCCAGAACCTGGCCTCTGGGGCTGCTTGTGACTAACAGCACTTTTGTCTGTTGCTAACAAAGGAATATTGAATATAAAAGGGATTATGTTGCGGATGAATTACATCTAACCCACTCAGTGTAGTCCTCAGTGAACCAAATTGAATCAATAGAATGTGAACCTGAAGCTATCAAGTAAGTTGGTGTTCTGGAAAGTAATGAGTGGTTTCCTGCTCTCCACTGTGTATTTACACTATGTCCTTTTCTCTGTGCCTTAAGAAGGCACTTCCCAAACTCTGAAAAATGCCCTAGACATCATCTTAATCATCACAAGCCTTCAAGTCTCTTAATTTCTACATCTGATTAAACAGAATTACACAATTAGAGTCCTTAGTACAGCTAAGTTATGGATAGATGAGGGGAAGGCAGTGGATGT
>VWZO01009781.1:34638-55225 GCA_013396975.1 Bucco capensis
GTTTAGCCCTGCAAGGCCTTCCAGCTAAGAGGTTAAACCTCCATCCTAAGGACTTGGCTGCCAGCGTCCAAGCTTGCTAGGCCCTGGCAGATGAACCTTAGGACTAAAGGGTGGGTCCAGCTCTGTGCATGCTGTGTCTCACCTAAAAAAAATCCCTAGTGCAGGCTCGAGGGTGCTATCTGCTATCCTCTTTTTATCAGCACGCTTGGAAAAGGCGCTGAGGAGGAGCATGGATGGAGCCCTCCCTGGAGCTTCATTCGCAAAGCCTAGCCACAACCAACCAACAATAATGTTTATTAGCTTGTCTGCTAGGCAGATAGAATCACAATCATTCAGGCTGGAAAAGAGCCTTGGGATCATGAGTCCAACCCATTAGCCTACTCTACAAAGCTCAGCCCTGAACCATATCCCCCAATGACCCTTAACCACATCCAGGGCTGGGGACTCAGATATTGTTTCCTAGGCTATATTTTCCCAGATCTCAAAATCATTTTCAAAACTGACCTCATATTAGTTACCTTCCAAACTTCTTGTACCAAAGTCCCTGGAAGGTGTTACAGACCTGTAAGCCTTGCATGGATACCATCTGATGACTTGTTACTCTTTTGCCCACCTGCTTTACAACCTCATTCACTCAGGCTTTGATTTGAAACTGAACTTCTGATGCATCCCCAACAGGGAAAAGTTCCACAGCCTGAAATTCTACAATTTTTTCCAGGATTAACATATACAAAATTGTTCTTTGGGTTTTTTTTGAGGTTGGGCTTAGTGGATTGTTGGTGTTCTGAGTCACCTGAGGTCTTTTTAGTAGTAACATAGACTCACAAAGGTTAGAAGAGATCTCTAAGCTCATCAAGTCCAACCATACCTAGCACTCCCATGCCACTAAACCATGGCCCTGAGTACCACAGCTAAATGTTTCTTCAACCCCTGCAGGGATGGTGACTCCAGCACCTCCCTGGGCAGCCTGGGACAACACTTAACAACCCTTGTGAGGAAGAAATTTCTTCTTTTATCTAATCTAAACCTCCCCTGCTGCAACTTGAAGCCATTTCTTCTCATCCTCATCATGCACTAAGTCTTCCTAATCACTGCACAAGACAAGTTGCTTGTGTTTTACAGGCTTTTTGAAGGGCTCCTCAAGTAAACATTTGTCAGCCTACACACAGGGTTAACTGATGTCCCTGTTACTACTGAGTTTCCTGCCATCACAGCACCTTGGATCCTCCTCTGGCTGTCCCAGCTGCCTGTCCCCATCCTGCCCAGTGATCATAAATGGTCAGTAGTATAATCCCTGCAGCTCTTTTCCCCAAGTGATTGGGATGCCAATCCACATGTTAGCCATTTGGATCACCAACCTATTTTCTCCAACTCAGATAAGAAGTTCTGCACTGACACTTTCCCCCTAAGACACTTCTGATCAGCATCTCGAGATACAACCACATCTGCCCAGGACACAGACACTTACATTTCCTTTCAAAGTCTAGTATACTCCTGGACTTGAGAACTTGAGGCTTAAACTCACAGAGAAACATCCTGAATCATTTCATCTGCCCTCCTTAAAGTAAAAGAGGCTAAAGTTACTCTCTCTGTTAATTATACTTTCTGATGCTGTGCTTGAAGTAGAGCAGATCCTATTGCTGTTATTAAACCTTGATTTTTATGTGTTCAGGTGATAGAAGACTCAGCACAACTCTCACTAAACTATTCCAATAGGTAAGTATTTTTACCATTTCATTTCTTGCCTCATTTCCAGCCTGAACTTCTCTGCCATCCTTCCAGTGCATCTTAACCCTTTCCTGCCATGTGAGGAGTCAGAGGGGTTTGTGCTTCACTCACTCAGAAACTGTCACCCAGTCACTTCTGGACATTTTTATTCAGGCTTCCATGTTTATTTCCTGGTCATTTTTCAGTTTTGCAAGTACTTCTCAAAGTGATAATAATAAAATTAGACAAAGTAGATGAAAAATGGGATTTTTTTCACAAGTGCCAAATGCAGAGAAAACATAACCTTCTCTCCTCCTGTTCAATAGTCAGCTCTTACTAGATGAAAGCAGCACATTAGCTGCTTTGGCTGCAGCAGCACAGTAATATCTGTTGATTCACTGATTATCTGTTCAGATAGCTGCAAGCTTTTTCAGAGTGGCTGCTTTCTAACACAGAGCTCTGCTCCTGTAAATACTGTTCACATGCTGCCATTAGCTACAGGAACTCACAGTTGGTGAGATGCAAACACACACTGCCTGTCAGCATTCACTCCTGCAACTGACTCCAACTGCTCCATTCCAGGGATTTATCCTTTGCATTTGTATTCTCCTTTTTGGCAGTTTTTCCAGTCTTTGTAGGTTGTACCCAGTTTATCAGGATTTCAGGTTTCCCTCAGGATTTGCAGCAATATGTTACAATGCCATGCTACTGACAGCTGGATTGAGGAATGTGTGAGCACACAAGAAAAACATCTTTTTCCATACTGATTCTTTCTTTGTCACTATTTTGGTTTGATACGTTTAAAGTGTCCCACATCCATATATTATTAGTCAAAGAATCATGTGGTACTAAGTTAGCTGCTAAATGATGTTTTTATCTTTTACCAATCTAGTAGTTTTGAACCATTACCTTGATAATGGTAAAGCTAATAATGGTAATTCCCTAATATGGTTATGGAAGCATTACTAGATATTTCTATCCTCACAGAAGTACTTGGATGCAGGGAGTTTCATCAAAGTCATGGAATGAAGTTAGCTTGCCAACAACATTTTTGTACAAACTTCTTCTGCCTGGCCCATTGTCCTTCTAATATTCTATTGGGAATTTTATCAGATTGACTAAATGAAGTACCTAAGTCATTTATCACAAAGTTGTGATAAACCCCCAGCTTTTCACTTCTAGACCTTCCTCACCATTCAAGACTTCTTGAAAAACAAAGCTTTGTTTTTTTTATTCAGCTGCTTAAAAACTCTTGAGTGCAAATGATCTTGAATTGGCTGCTGTAAGAACCAGTCTACAATCCTGGGGGTTTGCTGTTGGAGAGCATATCCTTATCAAATGAGCTGAAAACTCATTTTCTCCTACTTCCCCCCAAAGAAAACAGGCCTAAAATATGTATTGATTAGTCCACTTTTTCTGCTTCAATCCACCTCAATCTACAGAAGTCAGGCTCCCAGCTCTATAATGCCAATTAAATACTTCATTACTTCCATTTTCCCATCAACTCCTTTGTAATTTCTCTTCTAATTCGCTCACATTACTGCTCACAGCAGTTCCCAAAGTCAGCACATTGTCCTTCAGTTCCCTTCCTCCAAATCACATCTCTTGTGCTGTATACAACAAACCAAACAAAAGGTCTTAGGTCAATCAGCAACATGGCTAAAGCTGTTTTCTTCTACTAATCATAGAATCCTAGAATGGTTTGGGTTGGAAGGGACCTCTGGAGCTCATCTAGTCCAACCCCCCTGCAGTGGCCAGGGACATCCCCAACTAGAGCAGCTTGCCCAGAGCCCTGGCAAGCCTCACCTGCAATGCCTCCAGGGATGGCAACTCAACCACCTCCCTGGGCAACCTGGGCCAAAGTTCCACCACCCTCATGGGGAGGAACTTCTTCCTAATGTCCAGTCTAAATCTACTCTTCTCCAATTTCAAACCATTGCCCCTTGTCCTTTCACTCCAGGCCCTCTGCAGCCTGCTTGGAAGTTGCCTTTAAGTACTGGAAGGTCAATGACCACTGCTGATACACTTATCATCTTGCACAGGTTCTTTCAGGATGGTTTCCTTATAAAGCTAGTCTCAGGCAATCCTGCTGTTTGCTAGCCCTCTCCCCACACCTCTAAACCCACTAGCCTACTTCAGTAACCCTGACCAGAGAGTTTGTACACACTGCATCCCAAATGGCTGCTAGCTCCAGGAGACAGTCTCTGCTCAGATCCTCCCTGGTAGAAGTAAATTCTTATCCTAGAGCTCTTCAGTTGAGTTTTCAAAGTGATCAGATTGAGAATTACTTGGAAGAAGAAAAGCCAGGCTGGGAAGGAGTAATGAAGTGAGATCCAACACAAAGCAGTCTGATCTGGAAGGAGAGGTGAGGCGCAGTCCCTCTCTTCTGCTTGTCTCTCCCCCAGGTAAGAGAGGAACAAGATACCTAGATGCCTACCTTGCCTGTGAAGTGGAGGTTTCTACTGTGCTCCTTCCCCTTCCACCTCTGGGCATGCCAGTAATCTCTAACTTCATGGCTCCCTTTCCCTCTGCATTACCTTTTCCTCTCCTAGGCTTCTCCCTCTCGTTCCTCTTCACTAACTCACTTGCACAGGGAAAGGGAAGGAGGGAGGAACTGGACACTGGGCCCCTGGATAGGATGGATGCAGATTGGATGCCTCACTTTTTCACACTCCAAGTGCATAGACTATATTTTCCATACCAGATCTCACTCCACAAACCTTCACATGTGTAAGGGGATGAGTAAGGAGGAAAATGAAGGGGCTGTTCCGTGCTCCAGCTGCTTACCACCTCTCCTGTCAGTCTGCTAGCCTACTCCCACTCTACTGCATCTAGAGTGGCTGGACTAGAAATAGCTGGTCTTTGACCCTGCTGTGGATGCTATAAGCCATTCATTTACACTTAGTATAGCATATCCAGTGAGAAAGCAACACAGCAAGTGTGTACTCCTTCTTCTGACAGCACACTGGTCATTCCTTAGAGAGGGGAGTCCAGCAAGCCAGGGAGCTGGCTTTGGCAGGTCAGATTGGGCCCAGAGCCTGGGCCATTCTACACAGCCAGTGACTTAGACTCTGTGCACAAGCCTAAAGCAGCTTTCACTTGAGCTGTTTCTTGCAAAACCACCACAAAAATCCCTGGGGAGGCCTTCAGCTGGCAGCTGGGGTTGCTGTGGTGAGGGACTCTGTGGCCCACGGTACTTCAGGAATTACAGTGTACCAATGCCTTGCACAAAATCTGGGGTCCTCTGGCAGAACAGAACCAAAGCAATGGGTCTAACCTGAGCCCAGGCAACCACTCCAGGCTTTAGATTCTAAGCACAGGACAATTCAGGCTGGAGGGCACCTCTTGAGGTCCAAACTCCTGCTCAAAGCAGCTGTGAAGTTAGACCAGGTTCCTCAGGGCTTTATCTAGTCTGGCCTTGAAAAGCTCAAAGAATGGACCCTGCACAATCACTCTGGGAAACTCTTCCAGTGCCTGGCACTTGTCATGCTCACAAAGTTTCTCCTGATACCCACTGTGAGCACCTCTAGTTTCTCTTCCCTCACACTCCAAAAGGACTATTAGTTTTCAATGTCTCAGCGTATTTTTCTACCATTTTATGCCACTTCACATGTTTGTTGCAGGCTTCTGTGCAAAGCCATGAGGGAAATCAGAGACATCACTGGAAATCCAGAAAGCAACCTTGAGCATAATAGGCTTGAGCTTTCTATTCATTTAAATCCATTCAAGAAATGAAGAGAGATCTTGTCACACTAGTCAGAAGAGCCAATATTAGGAGATGTCCAAGCTGTGGTCAAAGGTGCACTTGCAATGCATTCAGACATCTACAGAGGCCTGAGATCTTACATGTGGATAGAATCACAGAAAGGTTACAGCTGGAAGAGACCTTGGAGATCCTGAGTGCAGCCTTTGTCCTAGCCCTAGCAACCTGCTAAATGATGCTTCCCAATGCAACATCCACCTGGCTCTGAAACACCTCCAGGGATGGGGACTCAAGCACCTCCCTGGGCAGCCTGTTCCAATGGCTCACAACCCTTGCAGCAAAGAAATTTCTCCTAATGTCTAGCCTGAACCTCCCCTGGGGCAATTTGCATCCATTTCCCCTTGTCCTATCACTCTCCACTAGGGAGAACAGACCAGTCCCTGCCTCTCTACAACCTCCCTTCAGGTAGTTCTAGAGAGCCAGGAGGTCTCCCCTCAATCTCCTCTTTTCCAGGCTAAACAGACCCAGATCCCTCAGTCTTTCCTCCTCAGGCTTATGTTCTAAGCCCTTTACCAGCTTGGTAAAGATAATTCAGTTACTCACAGTACTCAGTCTAATCTTTGCATTTAGTTGGCACTCAAAACACCTACAAGTTCCCAGCTGGAATTTGTGGCGTTAAGTGTGCAGCAACCTCAGTGAAAACCTCCTTTACCTTCACTGCAAGTGAGTCTCAGCAATGCTGAGAGTGACTAGGCAGCTCTCTGGGAACTGTGCTGGGGTAATCATCACCACTGTACAGAGCTGACTTGTAGCTATTACCCAAGGCAGAAGCTGCAGTGCTCACTGTGTAACTGCTATGATGCCATACACCACACAGCACACACATCACATGGAGGAGGTGTGAGTGGGTACATCTGTGCACGAGGTGATTTGGTATCACTTTAGCCTTTTAACACCACTTCTCAGCTTTCCTTTCATACCCTAGGAAATCCTAATGTGATCACTGCCATTGTGATTTCTGCTGTCCTCTAGAAGACTGAAAGATGTTCCATGACTCCGTTTCCGTGTTATGCATGTGGAGCTGCTCTGTTATAACCCTCTCAATTACTTTTCCCCAGGCAGAAACAAGCAGAAAAATCCTATTTAGAGAAGAAAATGTAAAGTTGCACATCACTAAACATGTGCAAACTACGACATCTAAACAGATCCTAGTAAAAGGTCCCTACAGGAGATGGAGAAATCATGTGGCTGGCTGAAAACTAGAATGGAAAAAGGCCTGGAGGAAGCTCAGGGCACAATCCTGCCCTGGCCTTGCTGTGGTGAATGAACTAAATGTGACTGATTACAAGCTTTCTAGCACTAATTAAAACCTCCCAAATCCCAAGTTCAAAATCCAAAGTAAACCCAACAGAAGCATACCACCTCTCTTCCATCTCTAGGCCCTGTCTGGTCTTGAAAAGGCAATACAGAGCCTATAACTCATTTGGCAAAAATCAAACCAAACATACTATAGAGCAAGAGCACAGAGCTCTGCTCATGCCAGGGTGTTAGTTTCCAACCACATCCTAGAGCTAACACTTAAAAGCACTGATCTCCCAAAATAGGTCTGAAGAATCCTCCCCATAACTCCAGGAAGGCTGGAGTGGAAAATCTAGGCTGCCAAACACAAATTGTTCTCAAAAAACCTTCTTAGGTGGAGGAATCCAAGTAAAACTCAAGGATTCACTCAGTCCAATCTCTGGGACTCAAAACAGATGAAGCCTTTAGTGAAGCAAAAGAGTGTAAAAGTTTCACATGGAGTGGGCATCAGGCACTACTCCATCATTTCTATCTGGCTACCATAGAGATTAGAATCACAGACCACAAGGAAAACTCCTCAGGTAATTGCATAAACAGATCCCTAATGTCCACTCTGCTCTCCCCATCTAGAATGAGCATGCATTGCATAAAACAGAAGTCACTGCAGTATATAAAGTTCAATCTCTGTACTATTAAGGTCTATATTTAAGGAGTGCAATTTACAGACAAAGTGAATTTTCAATTACCATCATCCCATCATCATTTTAAGGCAGAGATGCTCTTTCCTATTTTCATCCATGCCCATGTATCTGTATGACATTTAAATATAGCTATATATAACAAGATATATACCATCATACATATATATATACATATGTATGAGAATTATACTTGCAATAGTTCAGTTACACAAGGCTTTTTGTGACACAGATCTCAAAACCACTGCCATGCATGGGAAGAAATACCTGTGTGGTTAAGCATGCCAGCTTCACCACATTTTGGAGAGTGGATGATACTAAATGCATGTTTGTTCTTCATGTGAACAGTGTTAGGAGGAGAGGGACCAAGAATTAACACTGCTAGTCCAGAGAGGCATTGATAAAAGAGGTATGGATAATTTGCCAGCTAACAGGATAATAACACACTCTTGGCAGTGGACATGTGTGGAGGATATGGGAAAGGCAGGAGAGGGAGGTAATACATGTTTTGATATGTTATAAAGACACAGATCCAGGTGAGCTTGAAGAATCTTAAGGGAAATGCAGTATCTTTGCCACGTGGACATTACAAAAGACATAAAGAGACTTCTTTAGGTCATGAGGACTTTTGAGACTGGTAAGGGACACTGGCTAGATTTGGAAACTAAATCCCAAAGTAGAAACTGGAGTCTGTAGTTTGAAGTTTGCTGCTGCAGGAGTAGTTGGTTCCCTGGAAGAGCTCACAAAGGGCTTTCCCAACAAGTGTCACACCACCAGGCTTTGACACAGCTCCTCAGATTTATTCTGGGGAGGTGGTTCAAGTCCCTTGCCCTCAGAGGTTTCCATTTCCCACAGACACCACTGTACCTGTGTGCTTTGTGGAAAGGCTAGAGAGAGAGACAGGTTCTACCAAATGAGCTGTCTTTTCCTTCTAGAGCTTGTTTTGGCAGCTTGAATGACACATGCCCGTGTCACTGATGTCTGTCCATGTGGTTTGCACAGAAAGAAATTCTCCTGCAGGGAGGAAAGTGTGCCACAAGATGCTGGTTTTTCCTGTAGAGACCTGAGCTTAGGGATCAATGAATCTCTGGGTACCCACATGTGTGTATGAGGGGAGAGCTAGGTCACACAGCCTAAAGCCTTGGCATCCTCTGCTGTAAAACGTGCGTGGCCCAGCAGAAAGATGGGAATCCTCGCAATGGCTCTGTGAGAGGGAAGGGATTCACTTTGGTTTGCTGTTCTCCATTGAAGTCTACGCAGGAGGAAGGAGAACAGAAGAAGACGTGCAGATCCCGCAATGTTATGTATTCTCGGGTAACAATAAACCGCTACCGAGCAAAGGCAGCAGCCGCCGGCCGCCAGACCCAGCTTCGGGAGGCACGCCCCGCACCCAAACCCTTCTCCGGAGGCACCGCACTGACCCACATGTTCCGCCACGGGTAACACGGGGAGGGAGACGTCCCCCGGCCCCGGGCATGCCCCGCAGCCCCGCTCTCCCCGTCCCCGCTGCCGGTACCTAGGCCAGCGGCCGGGGCTCCGCGGCGCCCTGCCCACCCCACCGCGCCGCGCCACGCCACGGGGGGACCGGGGCAGGGGGAGGTGGGGGACAGTGGCGTGCGGCTAATGGCGATGGACGGGCCCTGGGCAGCCGGCAGAGGGGCTGCGACCGGCGCCCCACCGTCGTGCCATTACAGGGGCGGGGGCCGCGACTGCCCGAGCATCCTCTAGCACGGTCCCCGCCAACGCCTTACCTACAGTGCGGGATCCGATGCAGCCCATCACTCCGGCAGAGCTCCGGGGAGAGGCGGCAGCCTCAGCAATGAGGAGGCGGAGGAGGAAAGGAGCGGGGGATGTCGGAAAGGAGCCGGTCCCTTCAACGGGAAACAGCGGGGTGGCCCAGCCGGGACCGGTGTGGGGTCATGGTCAGGTACGAGTGCGGGATGCCCCCCGCCGGGGCGAGACAGGCGGGAGAGGAGCCCTCGGGCCAGGCTGTCATCTGCCCCCCGCCGCGCCTTCGCGCTTTGTTCCGCTTCCCTTGCGGCTCCGCTCCGCTCGTCTCCTCGCCGCGTCCGCGTCCCTGCCTCCGCCGTGCCCTCCGCCCGCTCCCCCCTCGGCGGCTCCCGGCAGGGAGGCTCAGATTGGGTAAACAGCTCGGGCCCGGCAGCGCCGCTCCGATTGGCTGCCAGCCTCCGCGGCCCGGGGAGGCAGAGCCGGACCGGACCGGGCCGCGCCGTTAGCCCTCGGGCAGCGCGGGACGGGGGCGGCTCCCGGCGGNCTATATGCCGGGGCTGGGGGAGAGGCGAGCAGGTGGGGACAGGGGAAGGTGGGAGGGGAGCGGGAGCGTCCCCGGAAGGAGAAGTGAGGGGCGCGGCGGTGCTGGGGATGGAGGCGGTGGGGCGTGCAGGGGCCGCGGAGGTTTGCCGGTAACTACACTTGCCGACTCAATTACCGGCAGCCCCTAGCGGCCTCCTCCCCCGGGCTGGGCCCGGCCAGCTGAGTCGGGGCGGAGCGGCCCCGGTGGGGCGCTAGAGCTAGAGGACAGTGCTCCCATGTCTGCTCTGCGCTTTCCGGAGCTCCGCCGAGCCGAGGCTTGCTGCAGGGCTCCGGGCGCCCGAGGCCTCTCCTCGTCTCGCTGCAAAACGGTGAGAGAAGCGAGCTCGACCCTGGGGAAGATGGCTGAGGCCTTTCCTGCATCCTCCTTGCTAACATGACAGTGAGGAGGGATCTTTGCAGATGGAGAAGATGCTGTTAGGTCTGCTGCCTTCACAGCCCGTTCTTCCTCACCTGACAGCAGCAGCAACAGGCAGTGTCCTCCTGGCCGGCTGCCCCAGCACTACAGACTATCCCCAGTCTTCTCCTTCCACCTTCACCCTGAACTGCTCATGAGTTCTTCCTGCCCCTTTGTGCTTTCCCTCACCCAAAAAGCTTCACTGATTTCACCAGCTTCCTTCCACTAGTCTCTAGTAAGAGCAAATTAAATTTTGCTGATGCCAGATGAGCCATTTTGTTCTTATCCTTGGGCCTGGAAAATCCAGGTTTTGTCTGCATTTCTGAGAAGTCACTCAAGACACCTGAACAGCCCTGATTAACAGCAGTAATGGGGAATAGGTAACTTCATTTGTTTTCCCATTCACAACTTGCAGCCAGCCTAAGGAAGGAAAAAGACTTCACGTAGAACATATTTTGCCTGACCCTCTGAAACAATGAGCAGGAACTCTGCTCACACAAACTGAGTTTACAAACTAAAATTGATGTTGGAAGGACATGAGCAGTAAAAAATACTAGCTGTGTCTGAATATATGCAGCTATTGTATCTTTTTCATTCTTCATGGTGTTGAGGATATGCTAAGTATGGTGAACATGACACTGAGGAACTGTAAGAGATGATAGTCTCCTCCTGTTTGGGTGCCTGAGGCCAGTGAGAATCTGCTCTGGTGCTATTATGCTTATCACTGGGTACAGCATGTTAGATCTCTGCTGAGGATGAGGGTTTTCCATAGCAGAATTCTTTCCCTCTTTCACTCCTTCCAACTCACCCATATATTTCCAAACCTTTCAGTTTTCATCTAGTCTTTCTGAATGACTCACTAGAGAGATTTTTCCCTGCTGTATCTGCACTCTTGAAACCTGAGTTGTAAAAATGCTGGGAAACCATAGATCTGGTGGAACTTTGTGTTAACCAGAGGGGTTTCAGCATCTCTGAACAGCAGATCTGTATTGACTTCCAGGGCTAAATGTAAGGGGAAACAAAAGCAAATTGGCATGGGAAAAGTAGTACATCAAGACTCAAGGCCTGCCTCAGATAATGATTTTGTAAGTTAGTGGCTGTCTAGCCAACTGTTGTCGTCTGGAGTCTGTAGACAGATTGATCAGAACTGCTATCCTCAGGAGTTACACCACAACCCCCACCAAACAGCATTTGCACCTCATCCTAGTTTGAGAAGATGTGTTGCTGATACAGCTGTGGGCATTTTACTTTCTTCTGTTCAGAGAGATTCATGGTTTCATTTTAATGCCCTTCTCCCCTGGACCTACCCAATTCAAATCTGTTCATCTCTGAACCTCCTTTCTGCACTGGGAGGTGATCTCTGCTGTGGTTTCCTATTCAGTGAGCATTTCAGGTAATCCCACTGACATTTCTTTATTGCCCCTGCTTTAGCTTATCTATCATGTTGTTTTAAGCTCAAAGCCATGGGCCAGGTCCTGGCAAGTGCACATTTGGCTTTCCTTTCATTAAGATACAGTATCATCCACATCTGTCTGCTCTGACTTCTGCCGCAGGCTGGGATTCCACAGGCAGGTGAGCAAGTCTTAGCACTTCCCTTGCCTGAAAAGCAGCTTTCCAGTTCTTGATGGTTTTGTTTGCTGCTGCTTTAGTGAGGTGGTAGTTTATCCTAGAATCCTAGACTGGTTTGGGTTGGAAGGGACCTCTGGAGCTCATCTAGTCCAACCCCCCTGCAGTNCACCCGAGCTGCTGCTAAGTAAGTGTCAGGCATGTACAGCAGAGAAAGAGGACTGTAAAGGAGGAGGAGAATACACCAATGTCCATTCATTCACTCCACAGAACTCTTGGCCTGTCTCATGGCTGTCTCACAGGTCCTGATCCCACAAGCTCTCTCCTTGTTTTGTTTGGAATCTATTGATTAGCTTATCACTTAGCTGCTGGAAGCACTACCTGTCTTGGCACTTCCAGCCATGCTTTGTGTGTCATTTTGAACAGTTCATTTAATCAAAGGATAGACTCTTCACCATCTTTTGGGTTTTGCACATGCATGGTGAAGGGTCTCTAGAGAGAAGCTATATGAGGAATGTCTGAAGTCACTAAGTTTGTTCAGCCTGGAGAAAAGGAGATGAGGGGAGAGCTCACTGCAGCCTAGAACTTCCTCACAAAGGGAAGGGCAGGGGCAGGAGCTGCTCTCCTCTCTCTGGTAACCAGTGACAGGACTCAAGGGCATGGAGCTCTGCCAGGGGAGGGTTAGGTTGGATGTTAGGAAAAGGTTCTTCACCCAGAGGGTGGTGGAGCACTGCAATAGGAACCACTCATGGCACCAAGCCTGAGAGAATCCAGGAAGCATGTGGATAATGCTGTTAGAAACAGTGGGGGAGGGAGAGGGGAAGGTGTCCCTGTGCATGGACAGGAGTTTGACTCGATGATCCTCGTGCATCCCTTCCAGCTCAGGACATTCTCTGATGTATTCATTATAGACTTTGTGTGTAGAAATCTCTATACTTAAATTGCATTCTCATTAGGAGTTAGGAAGACTTCATTAGACTATCACCTATCAGTTTTGACACAGTTGCTTGGCTCTTCTGGACAGTAGGTTCCATGCAATAGGGAGCTCATCATCAGTGAACAGTTTCTAGTTTTTACTAAGCCAACACCTAACTTTTCCCTCCAAAATGTGGTTACAATACATTTCATACAGTAGCATAAGAAAACATTACCTATTTTACATTGTGAAGAAATAAATGATTTCCTGAGAATATAATTGCCTGATTACCATGCAGAAGGGGAGTGACTGGACTGACTCTTTGACCAAGGGACTAAAACAGAACACCATAAACTGTCCCCCCCACTGCTTCTGTCCCTGCTTTTCCTGAGCAATAGTATCCTCCCTGCTGCAAGGAACTGAAGATAAATGCCAAAACATATTGTTTTGTTTTCTTTGCAATACACTTTCTGATAGGCTTTGGGTACTGTGGGTACTTTCTTAAACAATGAAGCTACAACTTCTTGTAGGGAAATTGTGTCCAAAACCTGTTCTGTTCGTGCCAGTTTCAGTGCTGCTCTGAAAGATCTTGTAGGTTTTTATACAGGGTTAGGAGATGGAGGCACTGGAGTATTTAGAGAGAAACACAGCTAGATTCTTCACATAGCTGGCTGTCTCAGAAGGAAGGAGCAGTAGGAGACAGCCACTTGCAGCCTCCTCAGTTTTTTGTGTGATGGGTGAAATTACAGAATCATAGAACATTCATGGCTGGAAATGACCTCTCAGATCACCCAGTCCAACCAAAAAAAAAAACCAATCCCAAAACAAACAAACAAAAAACCCCAACCAAACAAAAACAACCCACCCAAGCCCTGCCCTCACTAGAGCATGTCCTGGAGCACCACATCTCCATGTTTCTTAAACACCTCCAGGGATGGAGACTCAAGCACCTCCCTGGGAAGGCTGTTCCAGTGCCTCACCACTCTTGCTGGAAAGAATTTCTTCCTAATATCCAATCTAACCCCACCCTGTCTCAACTTCAGACCATTCCCTCTGCTTCTGGCATTAGTTCCTAAGGAGAAGAGGCCAACCCCCACNCCATGGATCCAACCTGTCCAAGTGCCTCTGCAGAGCCTCCCTGCCCTCCAGCACATCAACACTGCCACACAATTTGGTGTCATCTGCAAACTTACTGAGGGTGCCCCTCTGTATATTTTAGAGCTGCAGACATCCTCCCCTAACCCCGGTGGGCAAGTGAGAAGGAAGAGCATGGCTCTGTTGAAGCTGTTGTGGGCTGTAGGTCACTGTGAGCAGATTCTGTTTGCACACAGATGGAGTGGTCACTCTAGGTCTGAGCAGGGATGGCTGAGGGAGGAAAACATACTTCCAGCAAAGCTCAAGATAGTGACCTCGTGCCCAGCAGAGGGGATAGTAACAGCACAGAGCAAAGCAGTTTAACAACTTGTTCCAAACTCCCCCTGGGACACCTCCATCATAACCCCAGGGACACCTTCATGCTATAAATTGTTAACTGCTTGGTTGCTTTTTAAAAGATGCCTGTTCAGCTTGTTTCTCTTTTCTACAAACCATTGATGAATCCATTAAACCTGTTTTTCCAGGTGTTCCCTCTAGCTCTCTGTAGATATAAAGATCATATAAATCCTGCAACAGTTTCTTCCGAAGAAACACTGCTTATAAAATACAAAGCTGTTGTCACTGTCACTCCTGCTGAGGTAATGTATTCTTTTCATCAATTAATGATCAGGGATTCAGATTATATCACAGCAGGTGATGTGCCCCTCTCATCTCCCCTTAGTCACCACTGAAACCAGTTAACATGAAAACAAATACCAATATATATATTGATACCTCATGTTCCACTTTCAAATGAACATTGCCAACCCCCTAATAATTTAAAATGCCTTCTTCCTGTCTCTCATTCATCCCAACATTGGTTCCTGTCCCCAGATGTCTCACTGGCCACCATGTCTATCCTTCCATGAAAAGCGTCTGGAAAATGGTTGTTCACCTTATTCTCCTTCTCTGATCCATTTTGAAATGGATCTACTCTAATGGAATGGAATGGATTGGGAACTGGCTGAAGGACAGAGCCCAGAGAGTTGTGGTCGGTGGAGCAGAATCTAACTGGAGGCCTGTGACTAGTGGTGTGCCCCAGGGGTCAGTGCTGGGGCCAGGACTGTTCAATATATTAATCAGTGATCTGGATGAAGGGGGAGAGTGTTCCCTCAGCAAGTTTGCAGATGATCCCAAGCTTGGAGCAGTGGCTGGCACACCAGGAGCTGTGCTGCCATCCAGAGTGACCTGGACAGGCTAGAGACATGGGCAGGGAGAAACTTAATGCAATTTAACAAGGGGAAGTGTAAAGTACTGCATCTGGGAAAGAACAAGCCCATGGATCAGTACAGACTGGGAACTGATCTGTTGGAGAACAGCCCTGGGGAAAAAGCTCTAGGAGTGCTGGTGGCTAGGAGGATGCCCATGAGGCAGCAATGTGCCCTTGTGGCCAAGAGGCCAATGGCATCCTAGGATGCATGAAGAGGAGCGTGGCCAGCAGAGCCAGAGAGGTTCTTCTCCCCTCTCCTGTGCCCTGGGGAGGCCTCCCCTGGAATGCTGTGTCCAGTTGTGGGCCCCTCAGCTCCAGAAGGATAGGGAGCTGCTGGAGAGAGTCCAGCCCAGGGCCAGCAAGATTCTGAAAGGAGTGGAGCATGTGCCCTAGGAGGACAGGCTGAGAGAGCTGGGTCTCTTCAGCCTGGACAAGAGGAGACTGAGAGGAGACCTCAGCAATGCTTAGAAATATGTGAAGGGTGAGTGTGAGGAGGAGAGAGCCAGGCTCTGCTCAATGGCATCCAATGGTAGGACAAGAGGGAATGGGAGCAAGTTGGACCACAGGAGGTTTAGTATTAACCTGAGGAGGAACTTGTTTGCAGTTCAGGTGCCAGAGCACTGGCCCAGGCTGCCCAGGAGGCTGTGGAGTCTCCTTGTCTGGAGCCATTGCAGAGCTGCCTGGACACATTGCTGTGTGAGCTGGTCTAGGTGATCCTGCTCTGGCAGGGGGGTTGCACTAGATGATCTTTGTAGGGCCCTTCCAACCCCTGACATACTGGGATACTGGGATAACTACTCTCACAGAAAGACATGGAGGAACTTCCTACATGCTACTTGCAAGATGTGTCTTCAGCTGTGGAAAATATCCAGAGGCCTCTGAGGCTCCTGAGGAGGAGATGTTTACAAAAATAGGATCTGTCTCAGATCTATAGAGGCAGGAATCATCCTCCAGGGACTGTTGCTCCAATATGTTTCACTGCTGGCCTCCTGCCAATGGCAGTATGGATTCCCCAGTTAATGCTGCTTTAGGCACACATCTCTGCAACTGCTTCATGGAAGTAATAGAGTAGATGCCACAAGATTTAATTCTACATCAACTTCTATAAGCTACTGATAGGATTTTCATGTGAACTGAAAAGGGAATGAGATAGCAAAATTACTCATATAGTTCTTTCTTCTTCAGAGTTCCTTCAGTGCAGGAGACAAACAGAAAGGCTTTTTATGAGGTTCAAAGAAGGAAAAAAAAAGCAGTGCCAGTGGAGTTTAGCTCCTGGAAATGGTGTGACCTACCTGACATGTGGAAGGCTGGGTCCTTTCAAGCTGGGGAAATATTTGAGGCTGTGTGAATCACAATAGGTGGAGGTATAGATGTAGGATGTTTGCATTACACGTTGTCATATGAGTTCATGCTTACCTACACTCCCATCTGAGCAAAGGAGATCTTGTTCTGCCTGCACCCAGAGATCATCAAAAGCTTGATGAGAGCATGAGGGGCGAGTGCTGGGACAGATCTAGTAAATCCACCCCCTCAGCAGGGGATTTATGAAAAAGTCCTCCTGGATATTTTGTCCCATACTGCTGAAGAGAGGTAATAGTCAGCACCAAAACATTCTTTTTCTTCTTCCCTTGCATGGTAAATTCTCAAACTGGCCTATGCTGCCAAAGTAGACACAGGCTGGGAATATCCTGGCATCATCTACTGGAAACTGAGCATTGACACAGTGTCCCAAATTAAGGACAGCTTTACTCAGAGGAATGAAATACTTTGATGTTAGCCAGCTACTTTAAAAACACACTCACTTCAACACAGCTTGAGGTTGTTTGGGTTTCTTTTAAAGATGTCTGAAGCAAATGTTGAGAATGTCTACAGTGGTGAGGGAGGTCATCCCTACACAGAGCAGGCAGGCAGTGGGCTAGCTGCTAGAGAGCACCAGTAACCTGGCTTTGCTGCCAGATCCCTGCTGTTTGACCTTGCTTATGTGGTGGTATTCTAGCAAAATAACACAAAGTTTTGGCATATTGGTACATGCTTACATAAATGTTCAGTGCTCAGGGTTCACCATTCTGTTCTCCCCTTCTCTTGCTATTTGCCTCCCATCAGGTTTCCTTGAGGAGTTGCAGATCTGCTGTTGGGCAGAGTTTTAGCTTCTTCATCCCTGTTTGGGGTTTTTTTTCCCTGTCATGCAGAAGTGTCATGTTCTGTTCTATATATATTGAGTAAGATCTCATCTTTCATACAGTTCCCATTTCTAGACTTTACAGAAAAGCTGGAAAAGGACTTTCCTGCCTAGGACTGGGCTGGGGTGGTTTGTTCTGTTAGCATTGCTCTGATGCCTTTGTAGCACACTAACCTAGTGCACATGAGCATGCATCACCCTGCCATTGGAGCCCAGAGAACAGTTGCTCTCTGCAACTGCAGCTCAGTAGCAAAGAGTTAGCAAGTCTAACCTGCTTCATCTGTCACAAACATCACCCACTCAGCAACACCATCCTGGGAGCTCATAAATCTGTTCTGCATCCCCACTGGTCCTTACCTTGGCTCTGAAGCAGCCAAATGCCTGCTCACATGGCATGAGGCTGGAGGGAAGCTGGGCTATGCTCTGAAATTCCTGTTTCTTCTGCCACAGCCTGAGGCTTTTCCAGTGGGATATGAAATGGGAAGGTGTGTAAGTTCACAGATAAGGGGCTCTTTCCCACTCCCTTCCTGCTAGGAAGGACTCAGCAGATGCTAACAAATGAGGAGGAGAAAGAAAGGGGGGGGAATTCCATGAATGTAAAAGAAAGGGAGCTTGGCTAATGTCTGAGAGTGTGCAGGTTCCTCACCATCAGGAGAGCAGAACCAAGAGGGCAGCTCTGAGGAGATGGCCTTGGATGGTCAAGAAGGGTATGTGGCATGCACTAGGAAAACATAGCACCAATGAGATAGATGTCAGGTGTATATTAGATGCTGTCTGAGTCTTGCCTTGCCTTTTTTAAAACATGGACTTCTCTCCTGCTTGTCTCCTTTCCCAACAGTAAAACATACAGCAGCTACTTCTCCTAAATGTCAGCTGAACTAGTGGTGTTGCTCAAAAAGCATTTTTAAACATAATCTATAAGCAGTTAATGTGCTTTTTAAATTGCCAGAGTTATGTAAAAAGGCACAGTATTTTTAGCCTTACAAACTCTCAGTTGACATCTTGTCACTCTTTCCCTTTGATACACTGGAGGTGGGAGACTAGAAGCTCACAGATGCTATAGATACTAACTTGATTTTTTTTAAACAAAGGGTTGGGGTTTTTTTTTCTGAAGTATGGTTTTGAAGTTATACAAATCTTCATAAAAACATAGGAAAATACCCAAAACCTTAGCATCAAGTCTGAACAAAAAGTACTTCTTTAAAAAGCTAGTGTTTCTCTCCTCACTGCTGAATTCTTATGTCTGGAATAACAACAGGACAATGTATCCAGAAGCAAAATAGCAACACAAACTGTTCACTCACCCACTGACAGAATGGCTGTCATCTTTTTGAACTCTCCAGAAAGTCCCCTCTGCCACAGAACACCCAGCACACAGCTGCTGTGAGTAGGCTCTGGCAAATCAACATTGACTCAAACTGGCTTTGGAATCAAGTCAGGCCTGCTGCTGTTTCTGGAGGATGTGAATACACCTACCTGCTCTGCTCTACTCCATAAGGAATATGGTAGCATCCAGAACCCTTGCCTCTGTGCCTATTTGGAGGTGACCTTTTCATTCATTTCCTGTGTTCAGGTTTGGGCCCCTCAGTCCAAGAAGGAGCCAGAGGCATTGGAGTGTGTGCAGAGAAGGGCAAGGAGGCTAGGGAGGGCTCTGGAGCACAAGTGTGCTGAGGAGCAGCTGAGGGCACTGGGCTTGGTTAGTGTGGAGAAGAGGAGGCTCAGGGCAGACCTTAGCTCTCTCTGCAACTCCCTGCAAGGAAGTTGCAGTGAGATGGGGGTAGGTCTCTTCTCCTGGGTTAACAGGGAGAGGATGAGAGGAAATGGCTTCAAGTTGCAGCAGGGGAGGTTTAGATTGGCTATTAGGAAAAACGTCTTCCCTGAAAGGGTTGTTAGGCATTGGCTCAGGCTGCCCAGGGNGACACAGGATTCCATGTGGTGGAGTCACCATCCTTGGATCCTATGTGTGTTCAAAAAACACATAGATGTGGTACTCAGGGCCATGGTTCAGTGGCATCCTAGATCCTTGCCTTGGAATAAAGAAACCATGAGGTGAGAATGCCTGCTGCCCAATGCTAGGGGTCACCTTGAACACTGGTGAGCTTCTGTGCTGCTTTCTCTTCAACCTGCTTGAGTTTGTGGCTAGCCAGCAACTGCAGCTAGGTACCTCTGTACCTCTGCCATGAACTACTAGTGTTTGTAANTTCCCATCTGTGCTTACACATCCTCTGAGGTCTACTGTTTTCACCTGCTGACAGCCACCTTGATAAGCACACTGGGGCCATGCTTCCTTCTGTGTTCCCTACTGAAATTTGAGGAACAGGATCTCAGAGGAGGCTGCCTTGCTGCCTTCTTATTGACTTGCAACCCTTGACATCCTGATGATATCCTCAGGTGCTACTGGCTAGGAGGCATTCTCTACCAGAAGCAGTCAAAGAAAGACGAGCATCCTGTCCTCAAACCTGTTGGGATAATAGCTGATGCTTGAAAGAAATCCTCTGCCTTCCTGATTTTTGTGGCACCAATGCAATTCAAGAGATGGCCACTAGAAACATCTAGAGTTACTATTGCGTTGTCGTCGTGGCTCGGCTTCGCGAACAAAGCTCCAGGGAGGGCTCCATCCATGCTCCTCCTCAGCGCCTTTTCCAAGCGCACTGAGAAAAAGAGGCTAGCAGATAGCACCCTCGAGCCTGCACTATGGATTTTTTTTAGGTGAGACACAGCATGCGCAGAGCTGGACCCACCCTTTAGTCCTAAGGTTCATCTGCCAGGGCCTAGCAAGCTTGGACGCTGGCAGCCAAGTCCTTAGGATGGAGGTTTAACCTCTTAGCTGGAAGGCCTTACAGGGCTAAACGAGCTCCATCTGCCTGGGTTTGGAATCAGAGTTGTCCCTCTCCTAGGATGACTGCCAGAAGGCTAATGAGCTCATCCTACCCCTCCAAGGATTCTAGGAACATGGGTATCACTCCCCACCCTTTCCCGTGGGCAATGAGTTTAATGCTCCCTCTGCTGTGGGCACAGTTATGGCACCAGGGGCCACAGGAGACCACAAGGGATTGTCAGACTGTTCCTGAGTTACTATTGCACCCCCCAGTCTATAGAGGCCTATGTATTTGGACTGAGCTAAGGCAAAGGCTTTGAAATCCATGTACAGGACAGTATAGGAAAGAATACCCACCAGTCTGGGCAGCATTTCTGTCACTTCCCACACATATGAAGGAGCACTAGTGCCTTGGAACAAAGAAACCATGAGGTGAGAATGCCTGCTGCCCAATGCTAGGGGTCACCTTGAACACTGGTGAGCTTCTGTGCTGCTTTCTCTTCAACCTGCTTGAGTTTGTGGCTAGCCAGCAACTGCAGCTAGGTACCTCTGTACCTCTGCCATGAACTACTAGTGTTTGTATGTATGCCTAGGCTTCAGGAACGAAGCTCCAGGGAGGGCTCCATCCA
>VWZO01009781.1:55356-85620 GCA_013396975.1 Bucco capensis
ACTAGTGTTTGTAATGTCTGCAAAAATGATCAGAGGGTTGGAACACCTCTCCTATGAGGAAAGACTGAGAGAGTTGGGGTTGTTTAAACCTGGAGGAGAGAAGGCTCCAGGGAGACATTATTGTGGCCTATCAGTACTTTAGGGAGCCTATTAGAAAGACGGAGACAGTCTTTTCAGCAAGGCCCTTGTCCAAGCATCTACTAACTGACAGGCAGGGGTAGTTCACAGTTAAGAGAGGAAAAGCCTTTTGCATTGGTGTAAAGTGGTGGGAGTCAAGTGATCCAGAACTTCATGGCAGAGAGTGACTCTGCCATCCCAGCACACCTCTGGAGAAGCCAATGTGCAATTTGTCAGTGACTTGGTTACACAAGATGGAACACCTTCTGAGAACCTCTCTGCATGCTGCACAATAGCTGTGGCTACTGATCTCTTAATATCACTCAGACTAGCTGCAAAGCATTGGCAGTGGTGGCTTGTACCAGCTCCTGTGCTATCCTCCAGTTAGTGGCTTTCATAGAGAGCTTGAGCACTTTCCCAGAGATAGAATAAACTTAGCACAGATCCCCACTAAGGCCTGTCAGACCCTTATATTTGCAACCTACTTTGCTGAAAGGCCAGCTCTCTCTTCTAAGTTGTCACTTGTCACAGACTCCTAGCTGCCACTGCAAGGACAGGAGCTCCACTACAAGGCTCTGCTATTTATCCTGACAACTCCATGAAACAGTCAAAATTTTTGTCTGGACTGTAGTCATCCTGTTATTCATCCTGACAGTAAATTAACTAGCAAACATACTAGTTGCCACATGTAGTAAAGCTGGGAACTGCAGAAAACTTCATATAGCACCACACCTTTGAATTTTGGAAAGCAAAGGCTTGAAGGGCTGCACCTCTTAAAGCTGCAGTCAAACTGGGTTTTACTGTGCACTTTGTACATAACATTTGCACTAGTATTTTTCTGCAAGCAGACTGTTGGACTATTTGCCTGTATTGCCTAGTTGGTTTGTTTCTTGTTTTGCTCCAGAGCCTTGGCTCCTTGATCAGCTACACTGTATTCATACTAGGTTTTGCCAGGACTCCAGTCTGGAGTTAGCCAATTATTATCACAAAATCAGAGTTGGCAGGGTTGGCAGGGACTTTCAAGCTCCTCTAGCCCCAACCCCTGTGCCTGCCATGGGCAGGGACACCTGGCACTAGAGCAGCTTGCTCCCAGCCCCAGCCAGCCTGGCCTGCAACACTGCCAGGGCTGGGGCTGCCACCACCTCTCTGGGCAACCTGGCACAGTCGCTCAGCACCCTCCTGGGGAACAACTGCCTAACAGCAACCTAAATCTGCCCTCCTCTAGTTTGGATCCATTCCCCTTGTCCTAGCACTGCCTGACATCCTAACAAGTCCCTCCCCAGCTCTCTTGTAGCCCCTGCAGATCCTGGAAGGCCACAAGAAGGTCTCCTGGGAGCCTTCTCTTCTCCAGACTGAACAATCCCAACTGTCTCAGCCTGTCCTCAGAGGAGAGGTGCTCCAGCCTCTGAGCATCCTCATGGCCCTGCTCTGGACACCTTCCAGCACCTCCAGCTCTTTCTTATCCTGGGGGCTCCAGAACTGGACACAGTACTCCAGGTGAGGTCTCCCTGGAGTGGAGTAGAGGAGGAGAATCACCTTGGCTTTCTGGGCTGCAAGTGCACACTGATGGCTCATGGGGAGCTTCTCATCCACCAGCACCCCAAGTCCTTTTCCTCAGGGCTGCTCCCACTCACTGCCCAGCCTGGATCAGTGCTTGGGATTGCCCTGACCCAGCTGCAGGACCTTGCACTTGGCCTTGTTGAACTTGATGAGATTGGCATGTGCTCAGCTCTGCAGCATGTCCTGGTTCCTCTGGATGGCATCCCTTCCCTCCAGTGTGCCAGCCACAGCACACAGCTTGGTGCATTGCAAACTCACTGAGGGTGCACTCACTGTCACTGCCATGGCACCAACAGAGATGTGAAACAAGCCAGCTCCCAGGACTGATCATTGAGGGACTCCACTTGTCACTGGCCTCCACTTGGCCATGGATCCATTGACAGCCACTCTTTGGGTGCAGCCTTGAAGCCACTTTTTTATCCACCAAGTGCTCCATCCATCAGACCTATATTTCACCAGCTTGGAGAGCAGGATGTCATGTGGGACACTGTCAGAGGCTTTGCTTTAGTTTTGTGAGGCTCAAAAGAAAGGGTAGTTTGCTTTAGGATCCACACCCCATAGATAATGCAGCTGTGCACTACACTAAGCTTCATTCTTCCTGACCAGAACAATCTTCTTACATATTCCTAATGTACTCCTAAGTCCAACATGCCCTGGAATATGCATGACACATCTTTGCAGGCACACTACAAAAGAATTAGCAGTCTCCACAGGCCATCCCTGCTTATTTGGCTATCTCCTATTAGATGACATAGGAGGAGGGTCAGTATGACTCAAAGGGAGTCCAGAACCTGCTTTTGCCTCTCAGCATTGCCACAGAGAGGATGTGGGGACAGAACCCTTTTCCAAGGACACAACAACACCCTCCCTCTAACACATACACTGTCTGACATTATTCCTGGAACTTTCTGTCCAAATTCCCCAGGATGCAGCAAGGTGTGTGCCCAGCTCTGGTGAGTGGATACATCTCATTTGCAGCAAGGAGCATGCTGTGTTCATGCCATGCTTACAGGGCTACATAAGAGCATGAAGAAAGAGGACTTCTGCCATGAGAGCATGACACACAGGGGGGGCAGGAGGCTGGCACCATACACAGGATGTCTTTAATTAGCAGGCTGACACAGCAATTTCTTTGAGAGTCAGTTCTGACAAGCACTATTTGCCACAGAACAGCCAGATAGGTCACTGGTTGTCTTGCTGGTGGCAAGGTGTGGGGCATACAGTTGTGGAGAAGGCAAGTGTACCCTGGAATGTGGGAATGGCTGCTTTCCAAGCAGAATGGGCTCTGGCAGCTAGCCATACTCTGCTCCATACATGGGCATGCCACAGTCATTGCCTCCTCCAGTCCTTGGCTGACTGCTCAGTTTCCCAGAGTTGCACAACAGCTCATACTTGGGGCAAGAGCTTCAGCAGCAGTGAGCAGGAGATGTGGGAGAGCTGAGTGAGGGGAAGGAAGCCTGCCAGCGAGTGAGCCATGGAGTTGCAGGCCTGCAGACAGAGGCAGCAGCTCAGCAGGAAATCTTGGTAGCAGCAGACAAGGAGACAGCAGTGCTGACTCATCTGACAGCTGCATCTCCTGCCCAGGAGACTCTGTCTAGCCCTGCTGGAAATGGAGCATCTTCCCTGGACATACACCATGCCAGATCCCTAGTCCCCTAGCTGCCTGTCACATGCTGACATGTCCAAGGTCATACCACAAAGATACTTTGCTCCCTCTTATTTGTCTATGGCTGATTGGCCTCACTAAAAAGTGTTTCCTAGCACAGCAAGGATTTGGTGTTGGGGTTTTTTTACAACTTATGGCCTGTTCTAGCATTTTCTTCAGCATAATCTTATTTTACATGTATGGCTAGAGAGCTCCTTTGAAGTATGTACTTATGTATGTGTGTGCCATGCAGTACTCTCAAAATGGGATTTGAAGACCTGCAGTGACACTTTCCAGAGATCACAGAGGCTCTCTGTAGCTGCTAAACAGCTCCCCTTCTTGGGGAGGGACACTGCCAAAGAGTGCTTTGCACAGCAGACTCAATTTGGGATTATTCACTCTGGAGAAGAGAAGGCTCCCAGGAGACCTTCTTGTGGCCTTCCAGGATCTGCAGGGGCTACAAGAGGGCTGGGGAGGGCCTTGTTAGGATGTCAGGGAGTGCTAGGATTAGGGGAATGGATCCAAACTAGAGGAGGGCAGATTTAGGTTGGCTGTTAGGCAGAAGTTGTTGCCCAGGAGGGTGCTGAGCCACTGTGCCAGGTTGCCCAGAGAGGTGGTGGCAGCCCCAGCCCTGGCAGTGTTGCAGGCCAGGCTGGCTGGGGCTGGGAGCAAGCTGCTCTAGTGCCAGGTGTCCCTGCCCATGGCAGGCACAGGGGCTGGGGCTAGAGGAGCTTGAAGGTCCCTTCTGACCCTGACAATTCTGTGATTCTATGATTCTAATTTTGAAGGGAAGCAGCAAATAGCCACTAATTATCTGTCCTGGGTAGTTGGTTGTTCAGGGATTTCTCCAGAAGAATTCCTGACCTTTGCAAATAGCATTCCTGACTGCCTGCCAGTTTCACAGATGCAAGAGGATGACGAGTCTCCTAAGCACTGGAGGCTCTGCCATCCCCAGTGCAGCTCTCTCTGTTTGGCAGCCAGCTGTCAACACACATCCAGGATGAGACTGAGGTACTCCAGCTTGAAACTGCCATTTGGTCAGCAGAAAGACAGCTCCATATACACCATAGTCTCCAACAAGAGTGGGAGCAGCAGCTGTGGCACATGTCAACCTCTGCCAGATGTAGCCTTTCACGTGGAGAACAGCCTGAAGGTGGGAGGGAGCAAGGGAGGAGCTCTCCTGGCTTTGGCTAGGATAGGGTTAATTTTCACCATAAGCTGGGAGGAGCCACAGCCAGGATAGCTGAACCCAAAACAGCCAACCAGATATTCTCTGTGGAATCAGACAGTCCTTTTGGTTGGAAAAGACCTCTAAGATCATTAAGTCCAACCCTTAACCCAGCACTGCTAGGTCACCACTAAACCATATCCCTCAGCACCACATCTCCATGCTTCTTAAATACCTCCAGGGATGGTGACCCCACCACTGTCCTGGGCACTGTTCCAATGCTTTACAACCCTTTCCATGAAGACATTTTTGCTAATACCCAACATAAGTCCCCTGGCACAACTTCAGGCTGTTCCCTTTTGCCCTATTGCTTGTTACTCAGGAGAAGAGACTGACCCCCACCTTCCTACAACCTCCTTTCAGGGAGCTGGAGAGAGTGATTCAACACCATACTGACACCATGCCTAGCTGGGGGGGCTGGCCAGGGGAAGCATGCCACACTTCGGGCTGATTGTACATCACTTGCTTTAAATGTTAGTTCATTAGTACTACTGTTGTTACTGTTGTTTCCTCTCTCTTTGTGCTGTTCTATTTAGCTCTCTTTATCTCACCCCAAGGGGTTTTACCTTTCTCTCCCAGTTCTCCTCCTCCTCCCAGTGGGACTGACTGGGGTGGGGAGGAAGCTGTTGTCTGCTGCTCAGTTGCTGCCTGGGACTAAAGTATAGAATCATTTGGGTTGGAAGGGACCTCTGGAGCTCATCTAGTCCAACCCCCCTGCAGTGGGCAGGGACATCCCCAACTAGAGCAGCTTGCCCAGAGCCCTGGCAAGCCTCACCTGCAATGCCTCCAGGGATGGGAACTCAACCACCTCCCTGGGCAACCTGGGCCAGTGTTCCACCACCCTCCTGGGGAGGAACTTCTTCCTAATGTCCAGTTTAAATCTACTCTTCTCCAATTTAAAACCATTGCCCCTTGTCCTTTCACTGCAGGCCTTTGCAAACAGGCCCTCTGCAGCCTGCTTGGAAGTTCCCTTTAGGTACTGGAAGGTCACTAGTAGTGCCCCTGAAGCCTTCTCTTCTCCAGGCTGAACAATCCCAGCTCCCTCAGCCTGTCCTCAGAGCAGAGGTGTTCCAGCCCCTGAGCATTCTTGTGGCCTCCTCTGCACCTGCTCCATCAGCTCCATGTCCTTTCTGTGTTGAGGGCTCCAGAACTGGACACAGTATTCCAGATGAGGTCTCAGCAGAGCAAAGTGGCAGAATCACCTCTCTGGATCTGCTGGCCATGCTTCTTTTGACTGGGGTGGGAAGGAAGCTGTTGCCTGGTGCTCAGTTGCTGCCTGGCCTAAAGCATGCCAGGAGCAGCCCAGGAAAAGGCTGTGTTGTAGGAGGACAGAAGAGCCTAGGAGAGCTCTTCACAGGGTGCATTACTCCATACAGGTGCAGACAATTTGCTACTGGTGCAGTGTCCTGGACAGTGCAGGCTTAACCTCATCAGCACCTCCTGGACTAGGCACCAAAGCAAAGCCATTCAGTACTGCCAGCTCTTCCATGGGCCCAGACATAGCATTGAATGTAACATTGAAGAGGGTAAGGGTATGAGCAGCAGCTTAGCCTTAAACAATAAAACATAGTTAGACTAAACAGAAATGACATGACTAAAGAAGTATCCAAGATGCAACACGGATAGGAGTTAGAACTTCTCATTGGTTAGGAGAAACATAGACTCCTACATGGCATCACTGATGATTGACTGAGTCACACTGAGATTAAATGGTGCTAATTGATCTGTTGCTACAGATGGAGATTATACAGATGCAGATGTTTTACATGCAGTTGTTAACACAACTAAAGCTCCCTCTCTAGCATCCAGATTGCTTTCCTTTGACCTTAAGCTTATTGTTAACACAAAGATGCCCATCTGCAGCTCCCTGAATCCTCTTAAATGCAAGTAAGTTTCCCTGCTAGTGTTCTTGCAAATAATCCTTCCTTTTGCATTCAAGGACTTCGTTTTTCTTCCCCTTACATCTGTTTTTCTTTTCATGTTTTAGGAACCTAAGCACTGCTAGCATTCTCCTCATCTCAGTGCAGTACAGGGATTTGCCACATCACTTCTGTAGGGCATTATTCATTATTTACTCTGCATTACATGGCTGAATTACCAGTGAAGAGTCTTTCTGTCTGTCTCCATGAAAACTTAGTCTCTCTGAGGTGGGTTCCCTGAACTCTTAAGTTATAAGCTTTGCTTTCACAGCCAATCCAAGGGCTTGCTTCCTGTTACTCATCTCAAAGAAACTGCATGTAAATGCCTCTAACATCTGCTTTGTTTGAAATGTTAGTGGAAAGGACTGGCTGTCATTCCACCTGGGCTGCATTCACACCACAATCTACTCCAAAACACCAGAGCACTATCTTCATGGCATAGGAGAGAGAGCCAAAGTGATTTTTGCAGAGGACTTGCTAATTCCAGAAATGGCAAGGTCTGGCACAACAAGCTGGATATACCTGCTGATCCATCTCTGTACCCAGATAGCTACATGCCTATTCACAACTGCTGTTTTGCTTCAGCTCTGTACATCCCAAGGCACTCATTGCAGTTTGCAGCAGCAAAGTGTCTACTCTTCCAAGCAAATTGCATGAAGGAAGCTTGCTAGCATAAGGAGAATTTCATTTTCTTTCCAGAGGAATCAGAACTAACACAGGGAAATTAGTTCATTTCTGATTACAGAATTACAAAGGTTGGAAGAGACCTCTAAGCTGATCAAATCCAACCATACCTAGCACTCCCATGGCCCTGAGTACCACAGCTAAATGTTTCTTCAACCCCTCCAGGGATGGTGACTCCAGCACCTCGCTGGGCAGCCTAGGACAAGACTTAACAAGTCTTTCAGGGAAGAAATTTCTCCTTATATCCAATCTAAACGTCCCCTGCTGCAACTTGAAGCCATTTCCTCTTGTCCTCTCACTGTTAACCCTGGAGAAAAGACTTACATGGTAAGCACAAAATCAGATTAAAGTTTCCCCCTGTGTATCTGATTTGAGCTTTCACTTGTGCAACCTGCTAAACACTTCTCTAGTTCGTATTTGTTTCCTCATAGTGAGGAGTTCATACAAAAGATCTAAGAGGGTCTGCTTTCCTTTTTCTTATTCCCACTTTGCTTGATCTGCCTTCACAAGCTTTTAACATTACCACACTGGTGAGACAATCAAACACACAAGCATTTGGATGTGTGGGGATGTGACCAGAAAGTATGAGAACACAGATTTTTTTCTTTCCATGTTCTGTCAGCACTTTTTTAATCTCAGTCTGAGATACTCTTTGTATCAGGAGTCAGGGCTAGCTCAGGGAACAGTGGCAGAGTATTCTGAGGTCAGCCTGGTTGTGTAAGGTATGCTGTTCCAGAGTTTGGTTAGCAATTCCACAATGACTTCAAATCTGTGCAGCTCTGTGAGGAGTGATGCTCAGGGCTCTGCAGCACTAGGGGTGACATTTTCAGATGGTATGTAAAAATGAAAACCAACAGAGGGCCCAATTTTTCCAGCGGCATCAACTGGTTAAATAAAAGATATTCCCTCTTTGTACAAGCCTTGCAGATAAAACTAAAGATTTGTTTACACTGTGTTTCTTAAGCCTCCAACCTCTTTGCATAGCTCTTTAACGTGAACATTGTGCAGCAGTGCATGCAGGGAGTCTAACATCTTCTTTGTGGCTTACTCTCCCACCTGTGAGTGAATTACCAGTACTGAAAGGTACTATATTGGTAAGTTAAGTGTTGTAGGAGCAGACAAGCCCCACATCTCCAGAGTGTTACTAAATGCAGTAATTCCCCAGGGAATTTGCAACAGTAAGGGTATTAACTCCAACATTAAGGCCAAATTCCAAAGACAAAGTACAATGATTGCTCTGTCTTTATGGGTATCCCTCCTCCCCAAGAGGCTTAGAAGCAAGAAGACTGGGGCTGAAAACCACGCGCTCTGTGCTGCTGGTTCAGGCTCCCCTGGTCTAGAGCAGGGCTAAGCCTCCAGCCACCACTGGGATAAACCAAAACCAACGCGCAGCACAGGCAGCTCAGCAGAGCCATTCAATGGCTAGCGTCTCCTGTAGAGCTGTCTCGTCTTTGCTTTGCAGGCAGCCCAAGGAGCACAAATCACCTTTCTGCATGGCACACTCCTCCCCTTCGTGCCTTCATCTCTGGCTGCCGAGGGGAGCGGGAGGCAGCTGCTCCGGCAGAGGCCAGCAGGGTCTCTGTCACCAGGGCTGCCACACTTCTGTCTAACCTCCAGTTCAGGGCGGGGGGCAGCTGTGGAGCTGGGGAAGGTGGGAGGAGCAGGGCTCCGGCGGGCTGGAAGGCAGCAGGCCCGGCCCCGAGCGGGGCGAGAGGCGCTGAGCGAGGGACGGCGCTGCCAGGCCGCGCCACGGCAGCGGGAGAAGGCCCAGGAGAATCCCCGCTAAGCGTTTCTTTCTGCGTGCCCGCTGACAGGCAGAGAAATAACCCTTCCCTGCCCGGGAAAGGCGGAAAGGGCACACAGAGAATGGCAGCCCCGTCCCTAGACCCTGCACGCCTTCCCCCTTACCTCATGACCACATTCCCTAGCGAGTAAGCTCAGCTCTTCGCGCAGCCTCTCTCCTTTTATGGTCAAACAACTTTGCCTGGGCGAGGCTTTTTTCGTGAGTTGATAGGAAGCCTTTGGGCTCAGCAGCTCCCCCACTCCTCATTTTTGCTGCCCTTACTGGCAGGCACGCAGCGGCATCCGCCTGTGCGGGGGCAGAGGAGCCTGGCCCCGCGGGTGGCATCTCCCCCTCCCCAGAGGTGAGTGAGGCTCTCGGCGCGGCAAAAAAGCTCTTGTCTGCAGGCGTGGGGCTGGCGCTGGGAGAGCAGGGAGTGCCCTGGCTCGCGGGGCGAGCAGGAGGTGCCCCTGTGTCATGGGGTGGCCCCTGGGGCGGGGGGCGAGCAGGGAGTGCCCGCGTGTCGAAGGGGTGCCCCTGGGGCGGGGGCGTAGGGTGTGGGTTCTGTGCCATTGCTCGCCTCCTACACAAGTCTCTCGAGGGTTGATTTACGGTCGTGNTGGCGCAATGGAGGTGGCTAGAGCCTCGTGCAGAGCTCCGGCGGAGGGGCAGGGGAGGGGTGTTGCCTGCTGGAACTCGGAACAAGCTCTCCTTTGTGTGTTTACGGATGAGACACCTAGGGAGCCTTTTTCCAGATGTGTTTGAGAAAGAGGAATCTGGGGCTCTTTGTGCATGAAATCTGTTTAATTTGGGACTTTCTGTCTCTCTCGGAGTGCCCAAAGAAAATTAAGCCAGACGTGCTTGCAGAGTGCTAGACCTTCCTAACATGTTTGCAGTAGCTCTTTGGAGTTTTTCTTCTTCCCTTCCCCTGCCCCCAACCTGCACAAGGAGGCAAGTCCAGCATATGTGGGAGAAAGTTGTAGCTCTGAATGCCTCCCTCCCCCAGCCTGGTTGGTTTAAGACTCTACATGCAGCTTGCACAGCTGATAGGACTTTGCTCTCTTTGAAGCTTTGTAATTTTGGGCCAGGCTGGGAGAACTTTCTGGAATTAGTCTGTGTGAGAGGATGAAAATAAGCCTAACTCCTCAATCTGTTTAGGCAGTTCACTCCCTACTCTGTATTTGGTTTTGCTATCATTCTTCTTCTGAGCTGCTGGGGTTGGAAGTTGGCAAATTGGGGATGTACAGGTATGGCATGTCAGACCACAGTGCTGAGCTGGCTTTTACAAGGGCTCTCTGTGTGACTGGAACCAAACTGCTTTCTGCCATACAGGTGAAAAATAACACTTGGCTCTGGCAGACCCACCATGGGACCTTCTAGGAAGTGACCCTACTTCTGAGGGATGTGTCACTTGGTTCTATCCTGCTGCTTCTCCTTGCTCTCTGTTAGAGGGAAACAAAGTATGAGGCAACCAAGTATCCTGCCTATGTCCTTTGGGGACATCTTTCTTCATAATCCACTTGAGTCATCTTAAGTGCTGTTACAGCAGGCAGAAAAAACTCTCACCTCAGGGGAAATGAGAGGACAAGAAGGATTTGACATTAGGTCTGCTGGTGTGATGCTCTCCCTCTAATAACTTCTACAGACAGCTCCACAGGACTCTCAGAAGCTGAACTTCTGGTAAGGCATAGATGGTCTTGGCAATGCTGCAGGGCCAGGGGTGTGACTCTCCCCCAGGCCAGCCTTTAGCCTCTTTGGTCTGTGTGGGGGTGGACCGATTAGCAGAAGTGAGGATGAGCAGGCACAGCTGCTGGATGGAGACAACTCTGAGCAGAAAGGGCCTTACGTGTGAAATAGAGGAAATGGCTTCAAGTTGTGCCAGGGGAGGTTCAGATTGGGCATTAGGAAGAATTTCTTCACTGAGAGGGTTCTCAGGCACTGGCCCAGGCTGCCCAGGGAGGTGGTGGGATCACCATGCCTGAAAGTGTTCAAAACCATGTAGATGTAGTACTTGGGGACATGGTTTAGTGGTGAGCATGGGAGTGTTGGCTGGGCAGTTGGGCTCCATGATCTCAGAGATCCTTTCCAGCTACAATGATTCTGTGATTCTATTACATACCTGGAAATAGGCTACTTTGGGTTAAGAGAGAAAGCAGCTGCTGGTGGCAAAGCCAGCACTTTTGGTGAAGCAGCTGATGTCTCTACCTTGACTAACCTTGGGATGTATCATGAGCAGAAGTGATGTTGTCACTGGGGTGTTCTGCTCATAATGCTGTCCCCTCTAGTAGAACTACTACCAAGTGGTTCATTACACCATAGTGAAACTGTGCAGCATGAAGCAGAAGTCTCTAAAGAAAAGACTGGAGGTCTTCTAATAGCTTCTGTGGCTTGGTGAGAAGCTGCAGGCTGGAGGGAGTTAGTCATAGAATCATGGAATAGAATCATTTGAGTTGGAAGGGACCTCTGGAGCTCATCTAGTCCAACCCCCCTGCAGTGAGCAGGGACATCCCCAACTAGATCAGCTTGCCCAGAGCCCTGGCAAGCCTCACCTGCAATGCCTCCAGGGATGGGAACTCAACCACCTCCCTGGGCAACCTGGGCCAGTGTTCCACCACTGGAACTTTTTCCTAATATCCAGTCTAAACCTACTCATCTCTAATTTAAAAGTCCCTTCTAACTTGCAAGCCTGGCCCTACAAGTCTGAGGGCTTGAGGACAGACCTTGCTAATGACTCTGGTCCTTTCCCATGTTGGGTCTTGCAGGAGGTGCTCAGCACAGCTTTTTGGCTGCTGCTTGCTGTTGCAGCCTCTTACTCCTTTTGCAAAGGAGGGTTTGTCAAATGACATGCAGCTCATCAGCCAAAGAGCAGCTCATGGCTTTCATATTTGTCTGTGTTGTGCCACACTTGTGACCTGGAGAAGCTCTTCGAGGTTACTGTAACTTTGCTAGACTGTGCTGGATCGTGGGAGCACTTAGAACAGGACATGCAGGTCTTAACAGCAGCCCTGGCTGAATGAGCAGTGGCAGGATGTTTGTGGCACCAGAGCTGTGTGTCCCAGCAGCTGGTATTGTGTGTGTGAGAGAAAGGCCACCAGGGTGGAGGGCCACAGATCTGAACGTGCCAGCTTGGAGCCCTGGCACCAGGCCCCTGTGCCTGGCGGAAGCACCATTGTGCTGGGGTGTTAGGAGGCCTGTAGGCATGCCAGGCCTTACAACAAAGCATCTGGCTTCGTGGAGGTTTTTAGCAAGGATAAGATTTCTAGGCTGGATTGCAGGGCTGAGGGAACTCTAGAATGTGGCTCTCCTCAGGAGACTCACACTTGCTGAAGCAGCTGGCTTGGCTGGGCTGGCCTCTGGGAAGGTGCTGGAATGGAGTGAGGGGAGGAGGTTTGTGTGACCACATGCTGCAAGCAGAGTGCTTGCCCCACTCCCACCCCACAGGCTGCTCCTGGCTCAGGGCAGGACTATGGCTGCACTGCCTGGAAGATGGGAGCCTGGCTGTGCTGCTGCTGCCTGCTCCCCTGTCACCCCAAAGGGACAAGCAGGGCTGGTGATTAGATTTAAATGCCACTAAACTCTGCTAAATGTCCCATTTTCTGGTTATCAAGCTTGGCTTAACAGCTGGAAACTGAAGAAAGTTGTTTGCATTGAACTGATTTGGAAGAGGAAGGAGAAGCATTAATGGTATGAGTGCCAATAATACAAATGTTTTCAGACAGAAAAAGCACTGAAATGGGATCACAGAATCATTAAGGTTGGAAGAGACCTCTAAGATCATCAAGTCCAGCCATACCTATCACCACTATGCCACTAAACCATGGGCCTAAGTACCACATCTATATGTTTTTTTGAACCCCTCCAGGGATGGTGACTCCAGCACCTCCCTGGGCAGCCTGGGACAAGACTTAACAACCCTTTCAGCAAAGAAATTTCTCCTTATGTCTAATCTGAACCTCCCCTGCTGCAACTTGAGGCCATTTCCTCTCATCCTCTCCCTGCTAACCCAGGAGAAGAGACCTACCCCCATCTCACTGCAACTTCCTTGCAGGGAGTTGCAGAGAGAGCTAAGGTCTCCCCTGAGCCTCCTCTTCTCCACACTAACCAAGCCCAGTGCCCTAAGCTACTTCTCAGCACACTTGTGCTCCAGAGCCCTCCCTAGCCTCCTTGCCCTTCTCTGGACACACTCCAATGCCTCTGTGTCCTTGGACTGAGGGGCCCAGAACTGACCCCAGCACTCTACACAGTCACCCTACAACCCACTCCACCCTGGCACACTCCATCTTTTACCTCTGGGCCCCTGTATGATGGAGCTGTGCAGGCAGCTGAGCCAGAACCGGGTGGGTTAGGAGCTCCACTCTCTCCCCACTGAGGATGACAGCAGCTCCTGCCACCCCTCACCAGCTGCACTGCTCCATGGGTATCACCTGCTACCCCCATTCTCACTGCCTCAGCAGGCCAACTGTTTGGAATATGCCCAGAAGGCAACAGTTTTGAACCAATTTTTCTTCTAACTGCAGTGTCCTGGCCATTTCAGGGGCCTCTGAGAAGATCAGATAGGTAGCTACTGCTTGGACTTAAAACCTTGCTGATTACCTCTTCATCCTGACTCCCACCACATTCTCCTGGAGAAGCTGGCAGCTCTTGATTTAGACAGGTTTACTCTTGGCTGGCTAAGGAGCTGGCTGGAGGGCTGAGCCTAGAGAGTAGTGGTGACTGTGGCTCAATCCAGCTGGTGTCCAGTCACCAGTGCTGTTCCCCAGGGCTCAGTGTTGGGCTCAGCTCTGTTCAATGTCTTTATCAATGATCTGGAAGAGGAGATTGAGTGCACCCTCAGTAAGTTTGCAGATGACACCAAGCTAGGAGGGAGATTTGATCTGCGTGAGGGTAGGGAGGCTCTGCACAGGGACCTGGATAGGCTGGATCAGTGGGATGAGGCCAATGGGATGAGCTTCAACAAGGCCAAGGGCCAGGTCCTACACTTGAGTCACAAGCAATGCTCTAGGCTTGGGGCAGAGTGGCTGGATTGATGCCTGGACCTGGGACTGCTGGTTGATAGTAGACTGAGCATGAGCCAGCAGAGTGCCCAGGTGGCCAAGAAAGCTAACAGCATCTTGGCCTGGAAGAGAGGAAATGCTAATTCCAGTTCTGGGAGAGTGTGTGTGGGAGCATCTTGCCTGGGATGTACGGGGCTTGGTTTGCACAGTGGCTAACACTCATTCTGGAGGCCAACTGCTCTCCTCTGCAGCATGTGTGCAGGCAGGGTTCTCATGCAGCAAGGAGCTTGTTTTTCTCTGTGGCTGGAGCCCCTTTGTGGTTAAAGCCATGCTGAGTTGAAATGGTAAAGCACACTGGCTCATCGGAGCTTTCTGCAGTTTCTGTTCCTTCTTTACCTGTGCTGATCCTGGAAGTGCTCTGTGCTCTGCTCAGCCTCTGGCCAGACTTCAATTTCAGTATCCCTTTCTTTCCCAAGGCTGCCTTGTTCCAGTTTTGCTCCCTCTTCTGTGTGCCAGGTGCTGAGGAGATGGCCTCCCCAGGTGCCCCAGGGACCCGCATGACATCCACAGTCAGCATCAACATTTCTACTCCTTCCTTCTACAACCCCCAGAAGAAGTTTGCTCCTGTGGTTGCCCCGAAACCCAAGGTGAACCCCTTCAAGGATGGAGCTGCAGCAGAGTCATCCCTGCCCCCGCCTCCTGGAGCTGGTGCCCAGCGTGCTCTGATAGGGAAGGTGGGAGAGATTCCAGCAGCAGCCATGCTGCCAGAAGGTAGGTGAGGGCTGATGGGGCAGGTGGGACTGTGCCCCTCTAAACTCTCAGGATGTCAGGGCTGTAATTGGGCTAAACAGGAGGAGTAGAGCTGCTCTAAGTGACAGATCCTTTTCCTATAGAGGCTGGCAGGTTTCAGAAGGAGACGAAACAACTGTAAAGGGACCTCAAAGTACCTAGTATGTCTATGAGGAAAGGAGGCAGGAAGATAATCCTGCTTTGCACTGGTGCTGGAGGAATGCAATGGATTTTTGAGAGTATTCCCTGTAATTGTGTAACTGCAGTGGATTTGTGGCCAGCCTGTCTGAGAGCAAAGATGTTGCAGGAAAGTTGAGCCTGATGATGATGAATCACACTGTTCAGCTTCTCATTAATTCATCTGAGCTCAAGCTGATTTCCTCTGGCTCTAGAGATCTTTCTCCCCAGCTGCACTCTGCAGTTGCCATCTCTGCTGCTGGAGATGAGCAGGAGGAACTGATGGCCTGAAGACATGGCAGGAGGAAGTGAGACTGAGAGCTGTGTGGTGGGCAGAGAGTCACACTTCATCCTAGAGGCTTGGCCTGGGTGTGTTTTCCTGTGGAGAGTGGCTTCTTGCTGTAATGTGCTTCTCTTTTTCTGCCCCCTTTTTTCTGCCCCCCCACCCCTCTGGTTTTTTTCCTCTCTCTCTTCTTTCTCCTGTTTTATTCCCTGTGGTGGTGGGGTCGGTTTTCATCTCCTGTTTTGTTGGTAGGCTCCTTTGGTGTCCTCTAAGAAGCAGAAAGTTGCTGGTTGTGTGGCTCCCTAGTTGGAATTGCTCAGCATGAGGATAGTAGCAATCATTTTCCAGTGGCAGTGGAGAATTGGGTGTGATTTGCTCCACTTCTCCCTTTGTTGTGAAGCTTCTTTTGGAGGAACTAACTTGGTAGAGAGATGAACAAAAGAACCATGTGCCTAAAGCTGCTCTGTCCCCATCAGCTGAGGGCTGTCAGCAGCAACCAACACTCACTCAGGAGAGAGTGCATCTGATCTGAGCCTTGTCTGATGCATCTCTCCAGTCCTTTTGTCCCCAAACAAACAGTAATACAGCAGAAAGCCATAGCAATTGGTCTCTGTGCTAACTGACAGGATGGCTAAGTTGGTGCTGGTGTAGGAATGTTAGACTTAGTAGCTCTCATTCTGTAAACCCAGGTTGGGACTTTGTGGGGAACTCTTTGTTTGTATCAGTAATTAGCAAAAGAAGCTTTTAGTGCATCTGAAACAATTTGACAGCACCTCAGGGCTTTGTTGCTGTAATGTCAAGAAACCAAAAGGCAAGTGTATATCAAGTTGATCCCAAAGTGTAGTTTCAGATTAAAACCAGCAGCCTAGTAGAACTTGCACCTGCAGCAGAGTTGCAGTGGCACGAGGGGAGAGGGGCTGTGTGCCAGTGTGGCTGCTGAGATGGCTCAGGAGGTGCCAGCTCTGCAAGGGCACTGCTGTCTCCCTTCAGAAGGCTTTACAAAGTCTGTCAGCAGCAGCTCCATGTAGCAGTGAGACACAGAATCACGCAGAATCACAAAGAATCACCAAGGCTGGAAAAGATCCCCAGGATCATCAAGTGCAGCCTATGACCCAATACACCACAACATCTAAACCATGCCACTCAGTGCCACATCCAATCTTCTCTTAAACACCTCCAGGGACGGTGACTCCACCACCTCCCTGGGCAGCCTATTCCAGAGCCCAATCACCCTCTGTGTGAGGAAGTGCTTCCTAATGTCCAGTCTAACCCTCCCCTGCTGCAGCTTCAAGCCATGGCCTTTTGTCCTGTCACTAGCTGCCATGGAGAAGAGCCCAACCCCTACCTGACTACAACTTCCCTTCAGGTAGTTGTAGAGGGCGATAAGGTCACCCCTGAGTCTCCTCTTCCTCAGGCTAAACAATCCCAGTTCCCTCAGCCTTTCCTCATATGGCTTCCCCTCCAGCCCCTTCCCCAGTCTCGTTGCTCTCCTCTGGACCCTCTCCAGCACCTCAACATCCTTCTTGAAGTGAGGGGCCCAGAACTGGACACAGTACTCAAGGTGAGGCCTCACCAGTGCAGAGTACAGGGGGAGGATCACATCCCTAGTCCTGCTGGTCACACTATTCCTGATCCAGGCCAAGATGCCATTGGCCTTCCGTGCTGCCTGAGCACACTGCTGGCTCATGTTCAGCCAGCTATCAACCAATACTCCTAGGTCCCTCTCCGCTGAGCCACTCTCCAGCCACTCATCTCCCAGCCTCCTCTCCAGCCACTCATCTCCCAGACAATTCAGTTCCTGCTCTTACAAGTTGGGCATGGAGTAGCAGGAGTGAAAAGTGTGGTCTTTCACCCTCCTGCTGGTGGCAGCTAGCTGGGAAGAGAGATGGGTGTCCAGAAGAGATGTGCAAATTAGGCTTCCTTGTCTTCACTGGGCTTTGTTGCTTGGATGGCAGAGGGGGAAGGGAAGAGGGTTTGCATTGGTTTGACTGTGTTGTGGTGGAAAGGGTGAAGAGTAAGACTCTCCAACACCCAACATGTCCAGAACTGCCTGGGTTTTATGAGCCATGTGTGTGAAGCAATGCCCTGCAGCCAGAGCCACCTTCTCCAAAGCAGCATTGCATCCCTCAGAGAAGATGTCACAGGTACCCAGCCTAAGCTAGGGGAAGACTAATGCCATTCTGGCAAGGGACACTGAGGAACTCTCAGAGCTATAAATAATAATAAAGGGTAAATAATAATAAAAAAATAAAGCAGAAAGCCCAGAAGTGAGATGTTTTCAATGAAAGGTCATGCACTGTGAACTTAACACACTGGCCCTTTAGCCTTTCTGTTAACAAGGCAATCTGATTGCCATTGTTTTTTTTCACCTCTGTTACCAAGAAGGTGATGGAATGGTGTCCAGGCAGATGTATTGAATCAGATATTAAACAAAGAGCAACATAAAGAACAATTATCCCAGCTTTGCCTTCAGCTTGCTGAGAAGACAAGGTCTGGGTGACTTCAACCAAAATGGGGGTTGAAAAGAAAAGAAGCTAAAGAGGAGAGGGAAGGAAAGTGATACTCATTCACCATCTCGCTGGGGACAGACAGTTCTTTGCCTTTACCAAAATATGTGCTTTCCTCTTTGCAGTGGAAGCAGTGGGATTTTCTTCTAGGAGATTGAGGCATTCTGGTGCTTTTCAGCCTGCTTGAAAGGCTTCTAGAACATTTCTCTTGTTCTAATCTTTGTTGCACACAGGGACAACTTAGCCTGCCAAAGGAAAGCTGCTTCCATCTCCCAGAACAATAAAGCAGTTACAAAGATTCCTCATAGCAAAAGGGGTATAGTTGGTCCAGCTTGCTTTTTTCCCCCCTGCTTGTGTCTTAGTAGCCAGCTGCAAGGTGCCAGCTTCTTTTCCTGTATCCTGCAGGCTCCTCAGGGTGCTGGGCTGTCTGCTGCCTCTCCCTCTAATGCTGTTCAGCAGTCTTGAGCCACTACTGGCAAGAGAAGCCTGTGCTAGGGACCAGACAATGAGAGGAGGAGTGGCAAAGGGCATAGTGAGCTGGGTTGCCACTGAGCACCTGTCCCCAGAGACTAGTGGCAGTAGCTGCTGGAGAAGGTTTATGTGATGGCAAATAGCTTTGGGTAAGGGCAAAGCCAGCCTGTGGAGTTCAGTTCCCCTTGCTGGGTGCTGTGGGCCCTTGGGTACCACTTGCTGGATGGAATAGCTTCAAGACTCACCCTGGGCTTTGTGCTGGCTAAGAGTGAGGAAGGATCTAAACTTGCTTGTGTTCTCCTTCTTCCCCATAGAGCTGCCACTGCCACCTCCTCCTCCACCTGGGGAGGAGGCAAGCTTCTCCTCAAACTGTGCTTTCCCCCCACCACCACCACCCTTTGAGGAGCCTTTTCCACCAGCCCCAGAAGAAGTTTTTCCTTCTCCTCCTCCTCCACCACCACCAATGTTTGATGAAGGGCCTGTGAGCAAAGTGCCTGCCTCACAGGTGAGTGAGCTCAGGGGAACTCGAGTTTCTTGGGATGCTCTGTGACTTGGGACAGCTTCTCACTCCTCTCTGAACTCAGCAGCAGGAAGCCCTAAGCCCTGGGGAAGCAGAAGATGCTCTCACTGCATAGGTTAGGGTCCAGCCAGGCTCCAGCTCTGCAGCTCACCTGGAGCTCCTGGTGGACAGTGAGTGGAATGTGAGCCAGCAAGGCACTCTTGGGGCAATACAGCTAAGCACATGCTGGGCTGCCTTCCTAAGAGTGTCAGCAGCAGGACAAGGACAGTGATCATGCCTCTTTGGTGCTGGTGAGGCTGCATCTCAGAGGACTGCTTCTAGTTGGTACAATAACCCCAGGGGAGCATGGAACTAGATGCAATCCAGCAGAGGGTCAGCATGAGCACTGGGGGCTGGAGCACATGAGCTGAGAGCTGGAGTGGTTCAGCCTGCAGGAGAGAAAGCCAAGGCAGGGCTCTAACTTCAGTCTGCAAGACCTAAAGGAGGAGAGCTAGAGAGAAGCCACAGGAGGGAAAACAAGAAACAGTGGCCACAAGTTGTAGCAAGGGAAATTCCTGTTAGCCAGTAGGAAAAAGCTGTTGCACTCCAAGGATGACTCAGAACTGGTACAGGTGCCCAGAGAGAGAGACTGGGGAAGTGCATCCTTGGGATGTTCAGAAATCACCCAGACAAGGCTCTGAGCAACCTGGTCTAGCTTGGGAGGTAGCCCTGCTGTGAGCAGGGTGTTAGGCTAGAGGCTTCCTGATGGCTTTTCCCCACCTAAGTCTGTCTGAATTTAGAATCACAGAATGATCAGGGTTGGAAGGGACCTTAAAGATCATCTAGTTCCAGCCTGGCCTGTAACACTGCCAGGGCTGGGGCTGCCACCACCTCTCTGGCCAACCTGGCACAGTGGCTCAGCACCCTCCTGGGCAACAACTTCTGCCTAACAGCCAACCTAAATCTGCCCTCCTCTAGTTTGGATCCATTCCCCTAGTCCTAGCACTCCCTGACATCCTAACAAGTCCTTCCCCAGCTCTCTTGTAGCCCCTGCAGATCCTGGAAGGCCACAAGAAGGTCTCCTGGGAGCCTTCTCTTCTCCAGACTGAACAATCCCAACTCTCTCAGCCTGTCCTCACAGGAGAATTTCTTTGGGCTGTGCATTTTCCTCCTTGGAGGCTATTCCCTGTTCATCCTCACCAGCTTGCTGTCCACTCCAAGGCAGCAGCAGGTCTGGACCACAGGGCAAAGTGTCTGTCAAGGGGATAGCTGCAGTTGTGTGGCTGTTGCCATGACATGCTCTGCTCTCTCTTTTCTCCTAGGCACGTGGCAAGATGAGCAGCATTGATCTGGAGATTGACTCCCTGTCTGTGCTGGTAGAGGACATGGAGAAGAATGACCCCTTCAAAGCCAGGGTGAGCTCTCCAGGAGTCTGTGGAGGGGAGGAGGGCTGAGTGGCTTGCTGAGCAGGGTGCTACTGAAGAGGAAAAGGGCTGGATAAGCCATAGCACAAAAGGGCACATGAAGGACCAGGATCTTGCACCTTGTCTGGACTGCTAAATGTGTAACAGTGTGGGAACTCTAGCATTGTGGGTGTGGGAGAGCTGCTGCCTGACTGCTACAGACAGCCAGCATCTTTTCCTCTTCTACCTTGCTGCTAACTGCCTGTTTTCTCTCTGCTGCTTCCCTGTACAGATATCCCCAGGATCCACAGGTTCTGTGGAGAAACCATCAGCCCCCAAAGCCCGTGTGGAAATACCATCTGTGCCCAGAGATCCTCCTCCTTCCTTTGCTCCCAAGTTCACCCCAAAGCCAAGTGGAAGCTCTTTCAAGCCCCCTGGAGTGGATTTGAACCCTAGCCCAAGCCCCTGGGCCCCCCCCCAGCAGCGCAAGGAGGCAGCACCAGTGCCTCCAGCCCCAGCTGTGCCTCCTGCTCAGCCTGCCCCGAGATTCACCTCCCCCCCTGCTGTTGGCTCTCCAGCAGCTGGGTCCAGATCAAGTGCTAATGTTCCCATGGCTCCCTCAAGCTCTCCAAGATATCCTGTCTCCCTTCAGCCTCAGTTCACAGCTCCTTCAGCTGCAGCTCCCTCCTCTCGGCCACAGCCTCCCAATTTCACCTATGCCCAGCAGAAGGAAAGGCCACAAGTGCAGGAGAAGCCACGTCCCACAGAACAACCTGCTGCTGCAAAAGACATGGTAAGGGGTAGAGCCATGGGAGCAGTGCCTTTGGACAGGCACAGGCATCCCTGGGAATGAAGCTGGAGGATGAGGAGGGAAGGTCTGTCCCAGGGGGAGCTTTTCCACATGGAAAAGAGAGTTGTAACTAGAGACAGTGGTGGAGAGGGATAGGACCTCATGTAACCACAGAAAGAAGCAAGCACAGTGGATGGCAGATTGTTCCCTAGAGAGAGGCTGAGAGAAGGAAGGGTGAGAGAAATAGGTTTATTAGGGACAGGGTAGGAAGGATTCTGTCTGTGTGTGTCCTTTGGGACTGAATGTTTCCTCTTGCTGCAGCAACGACCTGCAGGCTCCAGTGCAGAGGCACCCAGGGGAAATCCCTGTCTGACTATGAAGGAGGTAGAAGAGCTGGAGATGTTAACCCAGAAACTAATGAAGGACATGGAGCATCCACCCCCAGCAGAGGCTGCTACTTCTGGTGAGTTCCCTCAGTGGACAGCAGTAGGGCTAAGACTCTGGTGGGTTTGCATCTCTCCTGATCCCTTTCTCCTTCCATTGACAGAGCTCTGTGGCTTCTGCAGGAAGCCCCTGTCACGAACTCAGCCAGCTGTAAGGGCTCTGGACTGCCTCTTCCACGTGGAGTGCTTCACCTGCTTCAAATGTGAGAAGCAGCTGCAGGGGCAGCAGTTCTACAATGTGGATGAGAAGCCTTTCTGTGAGGACTGCTATGCTGTGAGTCACTGCCATGAATGCTGCTGGAGAGAGCTGAGCTTGCTGGGATCACTCCCTCCTCCTTTCCCTTCCTCCTTCCAGCTTGCCTGTAAGTGCTGTAGCATCCCAGGAGTGGGGATTGGATTAATGTGTCTGTCTTGTTTTCTTTGGGCTCAGGGGACCTTGGAAAAGTGCAGTGTCTGCAAACAGACCATCACAGACCGAATGCTGAAGGCCACTGGTAACTCCTACCATCCCCAGTGCTTCACCTGTGTGATGTGCCATACCCCTCTGGAGGGCTCCTCTTTTATTGTGGATCAGGCCAACCAGCCTCACTGCGTGGATGACTACCACAGGTATGGGGAGAAGAGCATGTGCCTTTGGTGTCTGGAAGAAGAGCAGAACTGCCAGGGTTGGCAGGGACCTGAAAGCTCCTCCAGTCCCAACCCTTGTGTTTGCCATGGGCAGGGACACCTGGCACTAGAGCAGCTTGCTCCCAGCCCCAGCCAGCCTGGCCTGCAACACTGCCAGGGCTGGGGCTGCCACCACCTCTCTGGCCAACCTGGCACAGTGGCTCAGCACCCTCCTGGGCAACAACTTCTGCCTAACAGCCAACCTAAATCTGCCCTCCTCTAGTTTGGATCCATTCCCCTAGTCCTAGCACTCCCTGACATCCTAACAAGTCCCACCCCAGCCCTCTTGTAGCCCCTGCAGATACTGGAAGGCCACAAGAAGGTCTCCTGGGAGCCTTCTCTTCTCCAGACTGAACAATCCCAACTGTCTCAGCCTGTCCTCAGAGAAGAGGTGCTCCAGCCTCTGATCATCCTCATGGCTCTGCTCTGGACACCTTCCAGCCCCTCCAGCTCTTTCTTGTGCTGGGGGCTCCAGAGCTGGATGCAGTACTCCAGGTGGGAAGGCAGAGTGCCTCCCAGCTGTTTACCTTTGCAGCAGAGTGGGGTTGGGTAGCCCATGTCATCTGTTCCACATGTCATCTGTTGCCCTTGTGGCCAAGAGGCCAATGGCATCCTAGGATGCATTAAGAGGAGCGTGGCCAGCAGAGCCAGAGAGGTTCTTCTCCCCTCTCCACTGCCCTGGGGAGGCCTCCCCTGGAATGCTGTGTCCAGTTGTGGGCCCCTCAGCTCCAGAAGGCTAGGGAGCTGCTGGAGAGAGTCCAGCCCAGGGCCAGCAAGATCCTGAAAGGAGTGGAGCATGTGCCCTAGGAGGACAGGCTGAGAGAGCTGGGTCTCTTCAGCCTGGACAAGAGGAGACTGAGAGGNCTAGGAGGACAAGCTGAGAGAGCTGGGTCTCTTCAGCCTGGACAAGAGGAGACTGAGAGGAGACCTCAGCAATGCTTAGAAATCTGTGAAGGGTGAGTGTGAGGAGGAGAGAGCCAGGCTCTGCTCAATGGCATCCAATGGTAGGACAAGAGGGAATGGGAGCAAGTTGGACCACAGGAGGTTTAGTATTAACACAAGGAGGAACTTCTTTGCAGTGCAGGTGCCAGAGCACTGGCCCAGGCTGCCCAGGAGGCTGTGGAGTCTCCTTGTCTGGAGCCATTGCAGAGCTGCCTGGACACATTGCTGTGTGAGCTGGTCTAGGTGATGCTGCTGTGGCAGGGGGGTTGCACTAGATGATCTTTCTAGAGGCCTTCCAACCCCTGACATACTGGGATACTGTGATACTATGATAAAGGTAACAATGAGTCAGCAATATACCTTGTAGTCATGTAGGTCTCTTCCCAGCTAAACTTGTTGGTGATTTCTTGTTGCTCTGCTGCTAACACAGTTGTGTGGCAGTGAGAAGCTTGCAGTGCCTATCCCCAGCACTGCTGGTGTGCTCCATGTGTGTGTGTGTGTGTTTTGCAGGAAGTATGCTCCGCGCTGCTCCGTCTGCAGTGAGCCCATCATGCCAGAGCCTGGCAAGGACGAGACAGTGCGTGTGGTTGCACTGGAGAAGAACTTCCACATGAAATGTTACAAGTGTGAGGTAAGGCTGCTGCCTCTCTACCTCCCATGTCTCCCATGCCCAGCAGTTGGGAAACTCTTTTGCCTCTCCTGCCCAAACGCTGAGGTTATGAATGAATGGAGTGTTTTTGAAGCAAGTTCAGACAAGATGGAACATCTGCAATACTGTGTCCAGTTCTGGAGCCCTCAACACAGAAAGGACATGGAGCTGATGGAGCAGGTGCAGAGGAGGCCACGAGAATGCTCAGGGGCTGGAACACCTCTGCTCTGAGGACAGGCTGAGGGAGCTGGCATTGTTCAGCCTGGAGAAGAGAAGGCTTCAGGGGAACTACTAGTGACCTTCCAGGACCTAAAGGGAACTTGCAAGAAGGCTGCAGAGGGCCTGTTTGCAAAGGCCTGCAGTGAAAGGACAAGGGCAATGGTTTTAAATTAGAGATGAGTAGATTTAGACTGGACATTAGAAAGAAGTTCCTCCCCACGAGGGTGGTGGAACACTGGCCCAGGTTGCCCAGGGAGGTGGTTGAGTTCCCATCCCTGGAGGCATTCCAGGTGAGGCTTGCCAGGGCTCTGGGCAAGCTGCTCTAGTTGGGGATGTCCCTGCCCACTGCAGGGGGGTTGGACTAGCTGAGCTCCAGAGGTCCCTTCCAACCCAAACCATTCTGTGATTCTATGATTCACACACTACAGCTCCATGAATCAGAATGGTTTAGGCTGGAGAGGACCTTTAATGGTCATCTAGTCCAAGCCTGCCTGCAATGAGCAGGGACATCTTCAACTAGATCAGATTGCTCAGAGCCCCAAACAACCTGACCTTGAGAACCCCCAGGGGTGGGACATCTGCTCCCTCTCTGGGCACCCTTTTCCAGTCTCCTGGATTGCCTGCAGCAGCTCACTGTGCTACTTTACCAGCAGATGTTGGGGTGGTTAAAGTCCCCCAGGATGAGAGCCTCTGAGCACAGTGCCTTCTGTAGCTGGAGTAAGAAGTCCTTGTCAACAGGCTCCCCTTGATCCAGGAGCCAGTAGTAGACCCCAGCCACAAGTTTCTCTTTGTTGCCTTTGTCTCTAATTCTTGCCCACAAGCTTTCTACCTGCTTGTGGCTGTTCTTTAGAGCCATCTCTTCACACTCTAGCCGTTTCTTGTAGCACAAGGCAACCCCTCCACCCTTCCTTCCTCACATGTCCCTTCTGAACAGCCTGTAGGTATTGATAGCTGTGCTCTAGCCATGGGATTCATCCCAGCAGGATTCACTAATAGCTCACTCATAGCTTTCTAGCAGCACAGTGCCTTCCAGTTCCTCCTGTTTGCTGCCTGTGCTGTGTGCATTGGTGCAGTCTCTGCAGGGTTGTGATCTCTAACATCCCTAACACAGCAGCTGTGTATACCAGGCGAATGTGCTAGGATCTCTGAAGGAACTTGCTCTTCCTTCTCATTCCCATTAGAATCATAGAACTGTCAGGGTTGGCAGGGACCTTCAAGCTCCTCTAGCCCCAGCCCCTGTGCCTGCCATGGGCAGGGACACCTGGCACTAGAGCAGCTTGCTCCCAGCCCCAGCCAGCCTGGCCTGCAACACTGCCAGGGCTGGGGCTGCCACCACCTCTCTGGGCAACCTGGCACAGTGGTTCAGCACCCTCCTGGCCAACAACTTCTGCCTAACAGCAACCTAAATCTGCCCTGCTCTAGTTTGGATCCATCCCCCTAGTCCTAGCACTGCCTGACATCCTAACAAGTCCCTCCCCAGCTCTCTTGTAGCCCCTGCAGATCCTGGAAGGCCACCAGAAGGTCTCCTGGGAGCCTTCTCTTCTCCACACTGGACAATCCCAACTCTCTCACCTGTCCTCAGAGGAGAGGTGCTCCAGCCTCTGCTCATCCTCGTGGCCCTGCTCTGGACACCTTCCAGCCCCTCCAGCTCTTTCCTGTGCTGGGGGCTCCAGAGCTGGATGCAGTACTGGAGGCACCACACTGGAGACAGCAGTGAGCTACCAGTCGTTCTGCTGATGTGCTGGAGCATTTCTTACATCCCTGAAAGCATTTAGCCTGCTGTTGGCTGTCACTGAGCTCCCTCCCTCTTCTCTTCCCCTGTTTAGGACTGTGGGAAGCCCTTGTCCATTGAAGCAGATGAGAATGGATGCTTTCCACTGGATGGGCACGTGCTGTGTATCAAATGTCACACCGTTCGTGCCAAAGCAGCGCGATGAGGAGCCTGGCATGGGATCCCCTTGAGCCCTGCACTCCATGCTCCTCCCCTCCCTGCCATTGGCCTCCCCCCCTGCCAGACAAGGCCAATGGAGACTGTGGCAGCACCTTTCTTCACTCCTGTAGGATTCACTGCTCCTAGACTTCACTCTGCACACCCACCAAGAAGAGATGTCTGCTCCTGTCACTGCTTCCTGGCCACAGTGTATTCCAGGCTGGGGCTAGGATCCAAGTGAGAGCACAAGCTCTGTTCCTTCAAGACTGTGGAGGAGACAGAGCAGACCTCCACCACTGCCTGGTGGAAGTAGCAAGAAGGAGCTTGGTGGCAGTGTTGGAAAGGGCTGAGCATTCTGCTGTTCCATGGAGCCAAAAATGATGATTTGACCTTAGAGGGTGGAAACCTTCATCTCAGTATCACTTCTGTCTCAGATTTTTGTTCTTTTCCTTGTGCCACCTCATTTTCAGGATGTCTTCTCCTGCCTCTTCCCTCACTCCTGGGTTTCAGTGTGGAGACAGTACCTAGTGGGAATCTTACTGTGGCTGGAAAAAGCTAACCTGCTTTAGCTTTTCTGTCTCTGATGGATTTTATTGGCTAACTGGCTTGTCACTTGTTTTTCCTTAGCCAGATGAACCCAGCAGTGTTTAGAATTCTACTCTGAGTTTGGAAACTTTTTTTGGATGTTTTTTTGTTGGTTTTTTTTAGTCTTTTTCTCTGTCCCCCCCCACCCCAGATTAACTCTTTCCCAGTGTGGTTTCTGGACAGCCAGGCTGGGCCCCAGAGTAGCAAAGCAGTCCAAAGGATGCATGTTTACAGCTCAAGAGCATTGTAAGGATGGGGAGCACATGGTGGGGAGGCATCTCAGTGTGTGGAGGAGGCTTCAGCAGACTGGGGCACATCTTCCCCATTCCAGCAGGGATTCTTTCCCTCCTGTCAGTGAACAGTGTCATTGCAATGTACTGTGTAGCTCTAAGTGTTCCTGCACCAAGGCCCATTTCCTGGACTAGAAACTCTCAAGCTGAGCAAACCTTCTGAGTATCTACACTGTCCAAACACTGTTTGCATTCAATAAAATGTTTTGGGTTTTTTTCCATGAATGTGTCGGCTGGTTTTGTTCAGCTACTCCTGGGAATTGCTGTCTTAAGCACAAGAACAGGTAGAGTTGCTATTCCACCTAGCCTTCAGAGAGCAGGAGTCTGCCAGGGGCCTCTCTTTCCACCTCTTTGTCTTGTTTAGTTTCCTGCTCCTCTGTGGCTGCAGAGAAGCTCTCACTGAAAGCAGTGGAAGGTTGCATTGCAGTGAAGCTAGGCTGGAGCCCAGAGAGTTGTGGTCAGTGGAGCAGAGTCTAACTGGAGGCCTGTGACCAGTGGTGTGCCCCAGGGGTCAGTGCTGGGGCCAGGACTGTTCAATATATTCATCAATGATCTGGATGAAGGGGGAGAGTGTTCCCTCAGCAAGTTTGCAGATGATCCCAAGCTTGGAGCAGTGGCTGGCACACCAGGAGCTGTGCTGCCATCCAGAGTGACCTGGACAGGCTAGAGACATGGGCAGGGAGAAACTTAATGAAATTTAACAAGGGGAAGTGTAAAGTACTGCATCTGGGAAAGAACAAGCCCATGGATCAGTACAGACTGGGAACTGATCTGTTGGAGAACAGCCCTGGGGAAAAAGCTCTAGGAGTGCTGGTGGCTAGGAGGATGCCCATGAGGCAGCAATGTGCCCTTGTGGCCAAGAGGCCAATGGCATCCTAGGATGCATGAAGAGGAGCGTGGCCAGCAGAGCCAGAGAGGTTCTTCTCCCCTCTCCTGTGCCCTGGGGAGGCCTCCCCTGGAATGCTGTGTCCAGTTGTGGGCCCCTCAGCTCCAGAAGGATAGGGAGCTGCTGGAGAGAGTCCAGCACAGGGCCAGCAAGATCCTGAAAGGAGTGGAGCATGTGCCCTAGGAGGACAGGCTGAGAGAGCTGGGTCTCTTCAGCCTGGACAAGAGGAGACTGAGAGGAGACCTCAGCAATGCTTAGAAATATGTGAAGGGTGAGTGTGAGGAGGAGAGAGCCAGGCTCTGCTCAATGGCATCCAATGGTAGGACAAGAGGGAATGGGAGCAAGTTGGAGCACAGGAGGTTTAGTATTAACCTGAGGAGGAACTTGTTTGCAGTTCAGGTGCCAGAGCACTGGCCCAGGCTGCCCAGGAGGCTGTGGAGTCTCCTTGTCTGGAGCCATTGCAGAGCTGCCTGGACACATTGCTGTGTGAGCTGGTCTAGGTGATGCTGCTCTGGCAGGGGGGTTGCACTAGATGATCTTTGTAGGGCCCTTCCAACCCCTGACATACTGGGATCCTGTGAGTCTGCTTGATGTGTTCCTGGGAGGTGAGGTGTTGTGATCTATTTGCAGCAGGTTGGACTGAAGTGGTCAGTTTGCTTGCTCTGCCTTAACTCCTGCTCCTCCACATGTTGGTGCTTGCTATCTAGGGCTTTAAGCATGGCCCTGGTCTGCTCACTGCAGCTAAAACTTTGTGGTAAGCATCAGTGCTTCTACACTTCAAAGACAAGAAACCTCCTCTTGTTTTCTTGCCAGTTTGGGGAAAGCCTTGAATGACTCTGCCAGTGAATCCAGTGAAATGCTTTCAGGTTTTCTGGAAGCAGAGAATAAACAAATTGTACATTGGCTTTTTCCCCTTTTTCTTACCTGAGTTGTGGCTGTTTTGTAGTCATTGTTTGGGGTGGCTGTTTCTAGAGGGGTGATTAAAAGCCTGCAAACACCAGGAAGCACAGAGGGGAGAAACTAGGACAGGGCAGAGCAGCACTCTAGCCCAGCTTCTAGAGGTGTCACGAGGACTATAGCCCTGGGGTCTGGCTAGGAAACCTCTCCAGTGCACTCAGTGGGAAGGGCTCTCTGGATCACTTTGCAGATTAAGAGGAGGTTAATCCCTCTGAGGAGCATATGGTGCAGAGGAAGAGTATTTGGGGACTGTACAACACTTGTTATGGGATGTGTAGGGGCAGGATCAAAAGCAGAAGAAGAGACAGGAGTCAAGGAGAGGAAGCAGCGTGGGAAGTGAGGGGGGAAGTGCACACAAAGGGCTAGCTGCATGCACAGAGTACACTTGACTGGCCGTGCCCTGTGTGTGATTAGTGGAGTTTGTCTATGTGTAACCCCTAGCAAAAAATCAAATCAGAGTTCCTGCTAAGTATGTAGAGTAGGAGACTAGAGAGGCACCTGTTGGTATGGCTGCAAGTCTAGTCAGATGCTGGAAAAAAACAGTCTCGGAGGCAGCTGCTAGAGCTCCCCAGGAGGTCCAAGGCAGCTGCTCTTGGGTCTGGAAGTCAGTTGCTGTTAAGCTTGGTCCAACTACCAGAGAACAGTTTGCATCTGTGTGTGAGGTGACTGGGAGGCCAGGGAATGCAGGACTCCTCTAGCCTGCTGCCAGCACTGAGATCAGTTCATGCTCTATAGCCTGCCTTACACACTAGAGGGACCTGTAGTCTATCTGCTTTTATTTCCAAATCACAGGTTCATCCTGATCAGCCAGAGAAGGGAGTAGGATCAGGCTGGGTGCTGCTGTTTTCTGCCTCAAGGCAGTCCTGTAGTGTGTGCATATAGATACATGCACATGTTCTGTACATGCTTACTGCTTGTGCATGAGTGCCTGCTGGGAACACATGCTCAGGCTTGCTCCTGGCTGTACCCAAGGACATGGAACTGAGCAGCCTCTCCTCTCTCAAGCCAGTTGATTGAGCACCTCCTACCAGCTGAAGCTGGAGAGGAGCACCCTGCTCAGAGCAGGTTGCTCAGGAATGCCTCCAAGGATGACTCCAGAGCCTCCCTGGGTAACCTGTGCCAGTGTGTGACAGAAAAGGGTTTTGTCTTACCTTCACATGGGATTGACTGTGTTTTGGTGTGTTCCCACTGCTGCTCCTGTCACTGGATACCACTGAGGAGAGTCTGCCTCTCCCAGCCCTCTCCTCCTAGGTCATGCTCTGATCCATTCAATGTCATCAAGCCTTTCCCTGGATTTGCTCTGGTAAGTCCATGTGCTTCTCTGTACTGGGGAGCCCAAACCTGGGCCACACTGCTCTGGCTGGCTGAGCAGTACTGAACACAATTGCCTCCCTCTGGCTCCTGCTGCATTGACTCCTGCAGCCCAGGCACTGTTGGCCTCCTTTGCTGCAAGGACACATCAGTGGCTAGGCACAGTCTGAAAATCCCTTGTGGTCTCCTGTGGCCCCTGGTGTGATAACTGTGCCGACAGCAGAGGGAGCATTAAACTCATTGCCCACGGGAAAGTGTGGGGAGTGATACCCATGTTCCTAGAATCCTTGGATGCGTAGGATGAGCTCATTCCTATCCTTCCTATCATGAGGGGCCCAGAACTGAACACAGGACTCCAGATGAGGCCTCATAAGTGCCGAGTACAAGGGCACCATAACCTCCCTTCTCCTGCTCACCACACTATTCCTGATCCAAGCCAGGATCCTGTTGGCCTTCTTGGCCACCTGGGCACACTGCTGCCTCATATTCAGCTGTGCACCAGCAGCCCCAGGTCCTTCTCTGCTGGGCAGCTTTCCAGCC